>CM039129.1:6417451-6679927 GCA_022036555.1 Microstegium vimineum
TTCATTATTATAAAAATAGATTCAATGAATATTAATTATGTATTATACATATTTAAATTTATATATATTTAATCAAAATAAGAAGTGTTTGACTTCTCAAGAAGTGAGCATGATACTTATTTTGGGACCGAGGGAGTAACTTATAACATGAATAATAATATAGTTCTGGCTCATGATCAAGAGATAGTGATCAAGAGATAGTTTTTCTCTGTTCTATTAAAATTTAAATATATATATATAATATACTTAGAGCTAGCTCTAAGTCATTTATTGGAGCTGTCCTAGGGTTGGTACTACATTAGTCCTCAAAGACTAATATTTAATCTGAAGTATTTTTTTCAGAAAAAATTATTAGCATGTATAACATCAAATATGTTTCCTAATTAGTCTAGTAATATTTATTTGATAATAATAGTATAAATACTAGTATTATTAGTATAAATTTGGTCAAACTTATGATAGATTTACTTAAAAAAAAACTAAAATGTCAAGCCGGCAGGAGTATAGTAGTATATTATAAAGACACGGCAATAGCGGTTTAGTTTTTATTGTGGAGGAGCTGAAATATTAATATACCACAAACTTGTTTCCTAAACAACTTGATATTTTGAGTGTACTGATGAACGATAGACCTGAATAACAACATATAAACGGTAGCTAAATATTTGAGTCCCAAGGAAATAAATATAGATGTGCACTAAAGAACTTGAGTAGGAAAATTTGAGATTTATTATACAGGAAAAAAAATAAAGCCCTGTACGCCTTCTGTTATCCAACTCACCGGTGGAAGAGTCAGGAATTATTCATGAGGGGATCGACTAAAAAAAACAACTTGTAAAAAGTTGGGGGTAGCTCAACTGGTTAGGTTGCTCCTTGTTATAAATGGTTGTCTAAAAGGGTCAACTTGAGCACGACACGACAATGCTATAGTGACGATGCTTGTTGAAAACTAATAACATTTATAACTAATAAAATATATTCAATGATATTAATTATGTACTATAAATATTTTCTTATATATATTTTGTCAAAATCGAAAAAATTAACTTTTCAAAAATTGAGAATCACTATTTATATTAAAGTGTGAGAGAGTAGAAAATATTAATAGGTATATATAACAATAACTTTGTTATATTCTTCGTGTCAGGCCATGTTTAGTTCCTATGGAATGCAAAATATTTTAGGTATTGACTCTTCATTTTACAAAATGGAACTAAACATCACCTAAAAAGTGGTCTATTCTCTATTTTGGTTTTTGGACTCAAGAGGCTAAAATAAGCCAAACTTTATATTAGTTTGTGTGTCATCCTCACAATCCCTAACATTAGAATTCAAAATAAGCCAAATTTTGGTTGGAACTAAACAGTCTACTGAAATATTTTGCATTCTGTATTTTAGAATCTAAAATAGTTGAGATTTTAGATTTTGGATTTCTGATGAAATTAAACAGGAATTTTGTATAAATAAAAGTATAAAACTTAGAAAATTATACTAGTATTTTTTCAAATGTCAATTGGGCCATGACCCTGTCAGCCCCCCCTGCTCCGCCACTACTGCAACCCACAACGTGTGCATGGTGCAATATATATTATATAACCACCCACCAAACTCATTCCAACTTGCCACTTCACCAAAAGTGTGCACATTCCAGATCATCAATAAATGTCGCCGGATTTTCTACGAACAAAGATCACAAGCATGCAAAAAAAAAAAGAAGAAGAAGGTATTCTTCTAGAAGCCAAATAAACCATCAGAATAAGGCAGAGCACAAATTGAAGAAAAGGATGGGAAGATGATTCAGCTAGCAACGGCCAACCAACTAAATGTTCCAGCCATTGATTGGGCTTGCTTGTCTGCCCATTAATTCTCCTCCTCCCCAAATCCATCACTTGCAAGATGGTTAACCCAAAACCACCCCGTGAACCTAGCTATCCCTAGTCCTTGAGCATTAACTTGCCTCCCATGATTAAACCCTGTACCGTGCTCACCCAAAATAGAGGCTAATTATATGCTTGTGGTGCTGGACTTCTTTTTTCTTATGTCTCCCTTTGATCTGGTTATGCTATTGATCGATCATTTATTGTAAGCAGATCCAGGGCTAGCACGGCAGTGGTGGTTTTTCCATGATGTGTGTGCCCTATCCAATCCATGCTGTATTATGGAGTGGCACTGTGTGTATGGGCTTCATCAGGGGGGCCATTTGCATCTTATGGTGTATAAAGGCACCGGTACTCTAGCTCTCCGGTTGTGATTGTCGTTGGTAATGATGCAAACGGGCATTGTCAATGTAGTAGTTGTGTTTATGGATGAAACCAGGGACGAAGCTACAAAAAATCTTAGGAGGGGCTGATGTAACATAGCTATATATGAATATGTGTTTAAGTTTAGTGTAACAACCCAAAAATTGCATTATTTGAAAAGCATGAATTTGATTTAATTATGCTTTCTTTGTTATGCATTTAATACAATTCAACTATATATAGTTTGGGGAATTAAAAATGTCATATAGAAACATGAGTGAGCATTCATGCTGGAGCATTTGTTGTCTTTGTTTGAGTGGTTTTGAAAAGTATCCAAAACTGTATTTGAAAATGCTTTAAAAATTTATTTGGAAAATCAATTCTGGAAAAAAATTTGAAAAGGTCTTTTTTCTTTTCTCTCCTTTTCTCTTTTGCATTCTGGCCCAGCTCTCCTTTGGCCGCAGGCCTGGCTCCCTCCCTCTCTTCCCTATGCTCGGCCCGACAACCGGCCAAGAGGCCCAGCCCCGCAGTGGCCCTTTTCCCTCCCTTCCCTCCTTTATCTTCTTGGGCCGACTCGGCCAAAGGCCCAGCGCGGGTGAACCGCACTCCTCCTCTTGCACCGCTGACAGCAGTGGCCCATGAGTCAGCCCTCTCTCCCTTCCTTTTCTGTGCCACTGACTGGCTTGTCCCACTCGTCAGCTCCCCTTCTCCCCCTTTCCTTTCTTCTCCATGCGTCGACGCAGAGGCCCGGCCGCAAGGCCAGCTCCCCGGCCCGGCCAAGAAGCGTGCGGGGGCACCTTCCCTTCCTTTCCTCCCTGTGCCGCTGGCACCGTGGACCTACTCATCAGCCCTCCCATTCCCTTGACTCCTTCCCTTTTCGCCGAACCCGAGCTGAGCACGACCGTGAGTCGGGACTCCCTCTCAATCCCCGATTTCTCGGGATCTTTCCTTAATCCGCTCGGGATTGCCCTTGTTAACCTCCCTCCGCACATTATATGCTCCTTGTCTCCATCTATTGGTCGTCGTCGCCTCGCAACAGAGCTACGCAGCGTGTTCCGCAAGCTCCAGGAGCCGCCACCGCCATTGACGCCTCTGCGGCCTTCTCGTCCACCGTTAGCTTCCCTTCTTCCCTCGGAGCAAGGTAATGGATCACGCAAATCCTCTCCACCGCTCAGTTTTTCTTTTCCTTGCCCTCATCGTCGTGTCACCGATCATAGTGAGCCTGCATCCGCCCCGTCGCGTCGCTAGTCGTCCCTGCTCCGCAATCGGCCGCGCCAAGCCCTCTGGTGAACTCGCTTTTCCTCTCTCTTTCTCTCGGAGGTTTCGTTTTGCGTTTTGGTGCCCTGTAGCCCCCGTTCCAATCACGTCGGCGAGCTCCACGGCGGAGCCCATGGCAGACCGCCACGCCAGCACTGTTCCCGGCCGGCGTCTCCTCCCTTCTCTGTCCTTTCTAATCGTGACCGTCCGCCGTCGATCAGACGATCCAGAGCGCTTGATACCCTTTCGGCCACTCCTTCTAATCTCGGCCTTTCAATCCGAGATCAACGATCGTGGATCGCCGATACCCCTTCGCTCTGCCAATTTTGCTAAAGAGCCCCTGCAGTTCTTCAAGTGTCAACCCGCAATCCACGACGTCTTCAGAGATTAGGTCTTTGCCTCTGGGAAGCGTAAACTCCGTTGGAATTCTTTTATTTCGAAAATAAAATGAAAATCATATTTACAGATTTGCCATTCGAATTCAAAACCTCATAACTTGCTCATTTTAAATCCTTTTTGACCCGTTCAAATTGCGTTAGGTTCGTAATAAAATTCTCTTTATGTTAATCCTACTGTTAGTTAGATTTGAAAAAGTTTAATTTCGTGATTAGATTTAATTTAATATCTTTGTATAGGAAAACCCGTTTATTTCCTAACTTCGTCGTTTTAGCTCCGTTTTTCGTGAACGAAACATCGTTGTGATCGTAGCAATGCGTAGATTAGTTTTATAAACTTTTCATCTTGTTTTATTACTGTTGGTGTACTGTTCTAATCATATCTTGTTTGCTTCATGTATGATTGCCCGTTGATTGAATGGTGTTGATTGTTGGTCGGAATAGACGTTGAGCAATCCGTTGAAGAACCGGAGTTTCTCTTTGATCAAGACCCGCAAGATCAGCAAGAGTTTTTCGAAGAAGGCAAGTATAACATGGGATTATCCTTGTTGTCCTATTCACAAATAATATAACTCATATGCATGATATTCCTTGTTTACCATAGTTTGATCCTAGTGATTGTTATCCTGATTACCTTGACACCTATGATTTGATCCACCATATATGACTAGTTTTGCTAGCGCTCATACCAGATGTACATGATCTTAATTGTTAATGACTATATGCAATAATGGTAAAACTCGCTTTTTAGCAACAATGGATTATAGGAGCTTATCTGTCGGCAAAATCTGGGATATACAGTACAACCACGAGGGCTATATGGCTCTGGCTTTAGCTCAGTATGGGAACCTTTTCTAGCTTGTCAGTTGTTACCTTTATGGCGCAAATAGGAGAGTGCCAAGACGGGTATAGTGTGGTTCCTAATCTACGGGCAGCCGCGAAGGAGTGTGGCCGTAGACAGGTTAGCTCTACATCCCCTGCCACGAACCTTGCGGCCCTGACTTGTTAGACGAACCCTTGGAAGGCTTCATAGTGTACCCTGCCCGCTCACCTTGGTAGTGTTTTGGGAGTTGCAAACCCGGGCAAATGGCAATCACGACTCGTGGGTAAAGTTGTACACCTCTGATCAGAGTTAAAAACTATCATGATAGCCGTGCTCACGGACACGAGCGGCTTGGAAAACTCACAGAATTATTGGGTTCTTATTTCTATGTGGCTTATGCAGGTGTTATTTATTTATTGTATATCATTGTCATTTACTTTATGATCATGGATATTTGAGCTTATGCAATTACCTTGACAATTGTTGATATTAATATAAACTTGATCTACCTAAAATGCTCACCGCTATGAAACATGCATACCCTTTTGAGCTTCATGAACCCCGTGTTATATTTGTTGAGTACGTATGTGCTCACCCTTGCATTCCAAACAACACAGATGAAGATTGGGTTGATGACTACCGCAATGAGTACTAGACTTGGAGTCAACCAGTCCCTTTGGAGCTTCCGCAGTTATCTCGTTTAGTTAAGTTATTTGTTTCAGACTATGTAATGAATATTTATTCGCTATGTAATAAGCACTGTGATGGTACTTTTTATAATTTGTCAACTCATGTGTGCGACTATTCCTGGGGTGCACATGAGCCTTTTATGCACTTGTTTTTGTTCTTAAAAACGGGTGTGACAAATTGGTATCAAAGCCTGTGTTGACTGTAGGACGCAAGCCTAGTAGTTCTGGTCTGTATCTAAAGTTTAGTTTGCTACAAAAACTATTTTCTTCAACCTTGTCCTTTGAATTGATTATTTCTCCACCCTTGTCTGATTATCACCTCCTTGATAGCTTCCTTTGAGCTACTATTTCTTAATACCTTGTACATTTTGTTTCTCTTGGTTTTACTAAGTTTCTAGACTCATCTTGTTTAAAGTCTTTATGACCCTTCTTCACTTGTCTCCCCTTTTCTAGGATGTCCACCATTGAGGAGAAGTGCGAGTAGAATCGTAGTTGAGTCTAGTTAATCGAGTCTTTGGTGTAGTGTGATCCCTGTGTGCTTGAATTAATTGTCATTATGTGAATGTGTGATTTGGATCTTTGTATTGCTTGCTGGAACCTTGTGGTTATGTCTACAAGTTTCCAAAGTTTATAATAAATAGGTAATGCCATACATATAGTTGGGTTGGGTTTTGTCCTGTCTCTGTCCTTGTTGTTTTCCGGAGCAGTCTGCAGTGTTTCTGTTATATCTCGAGATCCTACCAGAAAGTCCAGAACCAACTCCATCGGATACCTATAACTTGACTTATGGCTGTTTTACTGCACTGTTGTCAGAATCTCTCACCCAGAAAATTTTAGATTTGCATATAATATGGTTTTGATGGTGTAAGAAATGTTCTAAACATAATCAATTGTGTTTTGGAGCACAAATGCCTCGTTCCAACAGGAATCCACCGCCACCACCTCCTCAGGCACCCATGACCACGAAGAAACTGATGGCAATGCAGGGGCAACTCATGCAAGCGATGATGCAATTTGTGCAGAACCCGCCTAACCAAGCTGCAGCTCGTGTCAACAAGCGCCAGGAATTCTTTCAAGGTCATCCCCCGGTGTTCTCTCACGTTGCTGATCCTTGGAGGCAGATGATTGGTTGAGGGCAGTGGAGAAACAACTCAACATTGCTCAGTGTAATGACCGGGAGAAGGTCCTGTATGCTTCAGGTCAGTTGCAAGGTGCAGCTCAGACTTGGTGGGAATCATACCAAGCTGCACGTCCTGTCAATGCTCCTTCTATCACTTGGGATGAATTCTCCAGAGACTTCAAGGCTCGTCATATCCCTGAGGGAATTATCGAGCTCAAGCAAGAAGAGTTCCGTAACCTCAGGATGGGTCAAATGTCAGTCAGTGAGTATCATGATCAATTCTCTCAGCTGGCTCGCTATGCTCCTAATGAAGTGAGAGATGATGCAGATAAGCAACACCACTTCCTGAAGGGTATATACTATGATCTTAGACTGCAGTTGAAGGGTAATGTGTACCCAAACTTTCAGACGCTGGTGAACCGTGCCATTGTGCTTGACAATGAGCGTAAGGACATGGACAAGAAGAGGAAGATGAGAGCACAGTCATCTGGGAGCAATACTCGCCCTCGTTTCAACTCTCATACAGGTTCTTAGCAGAGGTACCAAGGGCCTGTTAGCCAGTGGAACCGCAACCCAGGTCAGCAGAGGCCTCAGTATCAGCAGGGGAATACAAAGAACCAGCAACGCTCACCTTATCAGTTTTAGAGTGAGACTCGTACTCCTCATCAAGGTACCCCTATCTCTACTCCTGCCAAGAATAGTGCACCTCAGCCCAGCACTCCAAGAGTATGCTACCAATGTGGAGATCCTGGACACTATGCTCATAGTTGTCCAACGAAGCAGAACCAGAACAATAACAGCGGAAGCAGAGGAAGACCTCAAGGGACTCCTAACTCAGGAAGGGTGAATCATGTATCTGTCGCTTCAGCTCAGGAGGCCCCGGAAGTCATGTTGGGTACGTTTGACATCAACTCCATCCCTGCATCTGTTCTTTTTGATTCTGGAGCATCACATACTTTTATTTCGCAAGCATTTGTTACCATACATAGCATACCCATGATAGCTATGAAGAACCACATGTTAGTAAGTTCACCCGGAGGACCTATACAAGTTGCTCATAAATGCCTCTCAGTTAATCTAACCTTAAGGGGGGTAGACTTTGTGATTAGTCCAGTTGTGCTGAGAAGTTCTAGTATTGATGTGATTGTAGGTATGGATTGGATGGAAGCACATCAGGCAGTGATCCAATGCAAAGAGAAGACGGTATCTCTTGTTACACCAAAGGGTGACCAGATTAGTGTTGATGTAGTTATGCAGCAGCCAGAGGCAGCCGTGGTGAACCAGATCGATGATGGAATTAATCAGGATGATCCAGTGGTGAATGAATTCCAGGATGTCTTTCCAGATGAACTGCCAGGTATGCCACCTGACCGAGACATTGAATTTCTTATTGAGTTATTACCTGGTACTGCACCCATAGCTAAACGACCATATAGAATGGGGGTAAAAGAACTAGAAGAACTTAAGAAACAAATAGAAGAATTGCAAGAAAAAGGTTTCATTCATCCTAGTTCTTCACCATGGGGTGCACCAGTTATTTTTGTTGATAAGAAAGATGGTAGTCAGAGGATGTGTGTTGATTATAGATCGCTCAATGAGGTTACCATCAAGAACAAGTATCCTTTGCCCAGAATTGATGATTTGTTTGATCAGTTGAGAGGTGTCTGTGTGTTCTCAAAGATTGATCTTCGTTCTGGATATCATCAATTGAAGATCCGTGCCAGTGATATTCCAAAGACAGCTTTCACCACAAGGTATGGTCTGTACGAGTATACTGTTATGTCATTTGGATTGACCAATGCTCCTGCGTACTTTATGTACATGATGAATAAGGTGTTTATGGAGTATTTGGATAAGTTTGTGGTTGTGTTCATTGATGATATACTGGTGTTCTCTAAAACTGAGGAAGAACATGCTGAACATCTGAGATTGGTATTGCAGAAGCTTAGAGATCACAAGTTGTATGCTAAGCGAAGCAAGTGTGAGTTCTGGTTGAAGGAAGTTTCTTTCCGTGGTCACGTTGTCTCTAATGGAGGTATTTCTGTTGATCCCAGCAAGGTGAGAGATGTACTGAATTGGAAACCACCAACTAGTGTTACTGAGATTCGCAGTTTTCTTGGTTTAGCTGGTTATTATAGAAGATTCATTGAAGGCTTTTCAAAACTCGCGAAGCCCATGACAGCCTTATTGGAGAAGAATGCCAAGTTTGTGTGGTCTGATCAATGCCAAGCCAACTTTGAAGAGTTGAAAAAGAGGTTGACTACAACACCTGTGTTGATACTGCTAGATCTAAGTAAGAATTTCTCTATCTATTGTGATGCTTCTCGTACTGGTTTGGGATGTGTTCTTATGCAAGAAGGTAGAGTTGTTGCTTATGCATCCAGGCAGTTGAGGAAACATGAATTGAATTATCCTACTCATGATTTAGAACTTGTTGCGGTAGTACATGCTTTGAAAATATGGAGACACTATCTGATTGGGCATAAGTGTGACATATATACTGATCATAAGAGTTTGAAATATATCTTCACCCAGTCTGATCTGAACTTGAGACAACGCAGATGGTTAGAACTGATCAAGGATTATGATCTGGATGTGCATTATCACCCTGGGAAAGCTAATGTGGTTGCAGATGCTCTCAGCAGGAAGAGTGGAGTTCATGAGTTGCTTATGTCAGCCATGTCAGATGAGTTGTGTGATGAGTTTGAATGCTTGAATTTGGGTTTCATTGTCAATGCAACAGAGATGGTGATGGAACCTACGCTTGAACAAGAAATCCGAAAAGGTCAGTTGCAGGATGAGAAGTTGAAGGAGATAGCAGAGAATCTGGTAATCGGTAAGTCACCGGGTTTCGGCATGGATGATAATGGAACTTTGTGGTTTGGTAATCGTTTATGTGTACCTGATGATAAAACTTTAAGGCAAATGATTTTGCGTGAAGCTCATGAGTCTGCTTATTCTATTCATCCTGGTAGTACTAAGATGTATATGGATGTGAAGGAGAAATTTTGGTGGGTTGGATTAAAAAGAGATGTAGCTGAGTATGTAGCCTTGTGTGATACTTGTCAGAGGGTTAAAGCTGAACATCAGCGACCTGCTGGCTTGTTGCAACCTATGAAGATACATGAATGGAAGTGGGAAGAAGTTGGTATGGATTTCATTATTGGATTACCCCGTACCCAGCGAGGTTATGATTCTATTTGGGTAATAGTTGATCGTCTGACCAAGGTAGCTCACTTTTTACCAGTCAAGACAAAGTACAATGGTGCTCGGCTAGCAGAGCTGTATATGGAACGGATAGTATGTTTGCATGGAGTTCCAAAGAAGATTGTATCTGATAGAGGTACTCAGTTCACTTCAAATTTTTGGCATAGTGTACATAGAGCTTTGGGAACTAAGTTGAACTTTAGTACGACATATCATCCTCAAACAGATGGTCAAACTGAAAGAACTAATCAGATTTTGGAAGATATGTTGAGAGCTTGTGCATTGCAGTATGGTACTAGTTGGGATCAGAGTTTGCCGTACGCAGAGTTCTCGTACAACAACAGTTACCAGCAAAGCATCAAGATGGCACCATTTGAGGCACTGTATGGTCGTAAGTGTAGAACGCCATTGTTTTGAAATCAAACAGGTGAGACACAAGTGTTTGGTGCTGATGTACTTAGAGATGCTGAGGATCTTGTGAGAGTGATCCGGGAAAGTTTGAGAACAGCACAGTCGAGACAGAAGAGTTATGCGGATAATAGAAGAAGAGACTTGTCTTTTAATATTGGTGATTATGTCTATCTCAAGGTATCACCAATGAGAAGTGTAAAAAGGTTTAATATGAAAGGTAAGCTAGCACCAAGGTATATTGGACCATTCAAAGTTTTAGCCAGACATGGTGAAGTTTCTTATCAGTTGGAACTGCCTGAGAATTTATCTGGAGTTCATAATGTGTTTCATGTGTCACAACTTAAGAAGTGTTTGCGAGTGCCAGAAGAGCAAATACCTTTGGATGATCTTAATGTTGCTAATGATTAGACTTATGAAGAGTATCCAGTTAAGATTCTTGAAACAGCAGAAAGAGTAACCAGAAGCAGAGTAATTAAGATGTTTGAGTAAGCCAGCTAATCTCGAGGACGAGATTCTTTTAAGGGGGGTAGATTTGTAACAACCCAAAAATTGCATTATTTGAAAAGCATGAATTTGATTTAATTATGCTTTCTTTGTTATGCATTTAATATAATTCAACTATATATAGTTTGGGGAATTAAAAATGTCATGTAGAAACACAAGTGAGCATTCATGCTGGAGCATTTGTTGTCTTTGTTTGAGTGGTTTTGAAAAGTATCCAAAACTGTATTTGAAAATGCTTTGAAAATTTATTTGGAAAATCAAATCTGGAAAAAAATTTGAAAAGGTCTTTTTCATTTCTCTCCTTTTTCTCTTTTGCATTCTGGCCCAGCTCTCCATTGGCAGCATGCCTGGCTTCCTCCCTCTCTTCCCTGTGCTCGGCCCGACAATCGGCCAAAAGGCCCAGCCCCGCAGTGGCCCTTTTCCCTCCCTTCCCTCCTTTCTCTTCTTCGGCCGACTCGGCCAAAGGCCCAGCGCAGGTGAACCGCACTCCTCCTCTTGCACCGCTGACAGCAGTGGCCCATGAGTCAGCCCTCTCTCCCTTCCTTTTCTGTGCCACTGACCGGCTTGTCCCACTCGTCAGCTCCCCTTCTCCCCCTTTCCTTTCTTCTCCGCGCGTCAACGCAGAGGCCCGGCCGCAAGGCTAGCTCCCCGGCCCGGCCGAGAAGCGTGCGGGGGCACCTTCCCTTCCTTCCTCCCTGTGTCGCTGGCACCGTGGACCTACTCATCAGCCCTCCCATTCCCTTGACTCCTTCCCTTTTCGCCGAACCCGAGCTGAGCACGACCGTGAGCCGGGACTCCCTCTCAATCCCCGATTTCTCGGGATCTTTCCTTAATCCGCTCGGGATTGCCCTTGTTAACCTCCCTCCGCACATTATATGCTCCTTGTCTCCATCTATTGGTCGTCGTCGCCTCGCAACAGAGCTACGCAGCGTGTTCCGCAAGCTCCAGGAGCCGCCACCGCCATTGACGCCTCTGCGGCCTTCTCGTCCACCGTTAGCTTCCCTTCTTCCCTCGGAGCAAGGTAATGGATCACGCAAATCCTCTCCACCGCTCAGTTTTTCTTTTCCTTGCCCTCATCGTCGTGTCACCGATCATAGTGAGCCTGCATCCGCCCCGTCGCGTCGCTAGTCGTCCCTGCTCCGCAATCGGCCGCGCCAAGCCCTCTGGTGAACTCGCTTTTCCTCTCTCTTTCTCTCAGGGGACTTTTCGTTTGGCGTTTTTTGGTGCCCGACCCCCCCCGTTCCAATCACGTCGGCGACTCCACGGCGGAGCCCATGGCAGCCCCGCCACGCCACACTTTTACCCCCCCCGGCGTCCCCCTCCCTTTCTCTGTCCTTTCTAATCGGACCGTCCTGTCAAACGACGATCCAGACGCTTGATAACCCTTTTCCGGCCACCCTTTCTAATCTCCCCCCCTTCAATCCGAGATCAACAATCGTAATGCCGACCCCCTTTCCTTGGGCCTTTTTGCAAAAGAGTTTTTGTTAAAAGGCTTAAAATTGGTCTTTTCCTTGGAACAAACTGTAGGGTTTTTTTTTGAAAATAAAAAAATAATTAAAAATTTTTCCCCACGTTCAAAACCAAACTTGTCTTTTAAACCGACCCGAAAAAATTTCTTGGGCGAAAAAAATTTTTAAACACTTTGAGAAAAAAGAATTTCGTGTTAATTTTTTTTTAATTTTTCTTTTTGGGAAAAACCCTTTACCCCTTTCCCTTTTGTTTTTTTTTTTTTTTTAAATTTTTTTTCGGAACGAAACATTTTTGGGAGAAAGGGGTTTTTTTTAAAAAATTTCATTTTTTTATACTTTTGGGGACCAATAATCGGCCAAGAATGCCCTTGTTTTTGAATTTTTTTTTGAAAGACGTTGACAAATTTGAAGAAGGTTTTCTTTAAAGCCCGAAGATCACAAAGTTTTTTCGAAAACAATATAAAACATGGTTTTCCCTTGTGTCCTTTAAAAAAATAATCATAGCATGATATTTTTTTTAACCAAATCCAAAATTGAACCTGAAAAACCTTGACCCTATAATTTGTCCCCAAAAACAGTTTTCTCGCTCTCCAGATTTGGAAAAAAATTTTTTTTTTTTTTGTTAATAATATAAAATTGGGAAAACTCCTTTTTACAAAATGGATTAAGGACTTATTTCCCCAAAATTGGGATAACATACAACCAACACTTACTTTTTTAGCCGAGGAATTTTTCAGCTTGAAAAACCCAAATCGCAAAACCCAAGGGGGTAATTTTCCAAACACGACCCGAAAGGGCCCGTAGACAGGTTCTCTCATCCCCCCAAAATTGGGCCCGACTTTTAAAGCCTTTTTTGGGGGCTTCATGGTATCCCCTCCCTTGGATTTTTTTTGGGGTAAAACCGGGAAAAAATCAATAACACCTTTAAAATTTACCCTTGCGGGGAAAAAACTTTTAGTTCCACGAAAAAAGGGGCCAGAAAACTCATAAATTATTTTTTTTTTAAAAAGGGGGGCATGCATTTGTTAAAATTTATTTATTGTAAATCTTTCATTTACTTTTAGACATGGAATTTGGCAAAAAGCAATTACCAAAAATTTGAAAAAAAACTTGACTCCAAAAGTCAGTAGAAAAAAACCCCTTTTTTACTTATAACCCCTTTTTAATTTTTAGACGTAGGCCCCCCTTTCCAAATAACCAAAGAAAGGGGTTATGACACTCATTAGATAACGGGGCCCATAAACCCACCCTTTACTTGCAGTTTATCTTTATTAAGTTATTTTTTCCCAACTATTAATAAATTTTTTTCCTTTTTAGGGAATTTTTTAATTTTCAATCAATTGACTATTTGAGGTCAAAATATTTAAAATTTTTTTTTCCTTAAAAAACTTTTAGCACAATTTAAAATTTCAATTCAAGGTATTTCCATAACAATTTTTAATGCAAAAAGGTTTTTTAATTTTTCCTGGGAACGGGGGACGGACCCCCGGTCCCCCCCTGGCTACCGTGGATAAACAAAAAAAATTTTAAATTTACAAAAAATTAAAAATTTACAAAAATTAAATTTATTTTCTTTTGATTCTTTAGGATTAAAAAATGTATTAATTTGAAAATTGGCCCCCAAAAATTTTAAAAAAAATCCCCAACCGTTTGGCCCCAAAACCAAGCGGGTCGGGGCCCCCCACGGGCCCCCTAACTTCAAAAAAAAAATTTTGGGAGGCGAAAAAGGGCCTTAGGGGCCAATTTATTTTTCTTTTGAAAAACCAACAAGGGGTTCCTTGCTTTAAAATGGAAAAAAAAAAAAAAAAATTTGGGGGAAAAAAATTTTTTTAATTTATACTTCACAAAAAAACCCCTCCATGAAGGGCAACTAAAAAAAATCCCATTCTTTTGAATATTTTTTTTGAAAACCTTCAATTGTAATAAAAAAAGGATTGAGTTTAAAACCCGGGGGGCCTTTTAAGAAAAAAACCCGGGAAACCCCCAAAAAAAAATACAACCTAATTTTCAAAAAACCCCGGGGTTCTTAAAACCAAATTTCACCCGCCCCCGGGGGCTTAAAAATATCCCCAAACATAAACCTGGCTAAAAAACCGCCCCAAAAAACCCCCTCCCCTTTTTTTCTGTTGAGAAATAAATTTCACAATAATAAAAAAAAAAAAATTTATGAAGTAAAAATTAATCTTTTAAAAATTTTTTTTTCATTTTTAAAAAATTTTTTTGAAGAAAAAATTTCACAATTTTTTCTAAAATTAACAAACTTGCACAAAAAACCAAAAACAAATTTTTTGCAAATAAAAATAAAAAAATAACCCAAAAATTAAACACCCCCCACTGCCCAAAATCCGCCTGAAAACACAGAAAACCCCGAAACCTCTCTCGCTATGGGGACATCGCCCCTTGCTTTTTTTTTTTCCCGAAATTTTTTCCTTTGGGGAAGGGGGGGGGGGGGGGATTCCAAAAAACCCCTCCCCAACAGTCCGATTGGGGCTGGCACGGGCCCGATTCAAGAATTTTAAGTCCCTTCCCCTCCTTTTTTTCCCGGGGAAAAAAATTAATTCCCCCTGAAAAAACCCCCCTTTCTTACTTGAACCCTTTCCTTGGGAAAACCCCAAGGGTACGCTTGCCTCTTCCCGGCCTTTCCTCAACCCGCCGCTCAAAAAAATTTCAAAGGGGAAAAAAAAACCCTATCACTTTCCTTTTTTCCCCCTTAAATTCGGGTTCCCCCCATTGGGGGCCCTTTTCCCTTTCAAAAAGCACCCAAACCCCCAAGTTCAAGGGGCCCCCCCGTGGGGGCATAAAGGGCCCAAGGAGCACCCAAACCCTTCCAAAACCTTTTTTCCCCCGGCTTTTTTTGACACCCAACTTCTTTTTTCGTAAAGAAATTTGGGGCAAAAAAAAACATCGCACAACCATTCAACCGGATTTTTCAACCTTTTTTTGGAAGGCCAAGAAAAAGGGGAAACATTGGGACCCACGCCCCTTTCCCCCTGTGCTTTTTAAAAAACAGGCCAGTTTTTTTTCCCCTTAAAAATTTGTCAAATATTTTCGTTCCTTTTGGATTTTCAGTGGAAATTTCGCCCTTTTCCGTTTTTCCTTCCGAAAACCCTTTCCCCCCCGCCCCCAAAGCTGATCGGAAAGGGGCCCCGCGCTTTAAAAAAATCGGGGCGAAAAAAACTTTTCCCCGTTTTTATTAGCCCTTTGAAAGAAAAAACCCAAAAAAAAGGGGTTACAATTTACGCTACCCTGATCGGTTGAAAAAAGGGTTTTGGGACGTCCCGGTAACCCCACCAACGAGCCCTTGGAAAACCTGCTTTCCCCCTTCAGCAAGTTTTCCGAAAAACCTTTCTCTAAAAAATAAATAAGATGGGAAAAACCCATAAAAAAAGGAAAAAAACCCATACATCCCCCCCTAAAGTTTTCAAAAATTTGTTTAAAACCAAAATTTTAACCCAATTCCCAAAAAGCGAAGATTCGTTAAAAAAAAAAACCCACAGAAAAAACCTTTTTTTTTGTTACTTTAGACATTTAAATAAGTAAAAGAAAATAATAAAAAATCCCTTTTAAAGAACCAGTTAAACATAATCTTTTGGTTTTAAATTTTTCCCCGAATTTTCGTTGAAATTTTCAAAAAATTTTTTTAAAAATTTAACCAAAACATCCCGTGAAGTTTAAAAAAATTTGTTTGCTTTGAAAATTTTTAAAAAAATTGGAAAAATTTGGTTGCAACCCCCCCCAAAACCCCCCGAATTTTTTTGGAAAAAAAACCAGGTTTTTTTTTACTAGCCGGCCGCAAAGAAGCCCCCGGAAATTTTGCTGGGAAAACCCCCGTCCCCCCCCTGTTCCCCCTTTTTCGGGGTTTTTCCCCGGGACAAATGCCCCCTTTGTTTTCCCCTGGGGTAATTTACCAAGAAGGGGGGCCCCATACCGCCCCCCTCGGCCCCTTCCCCTTATTTAGGGGTAAGTTGCTTTATATCTCCCCCCCGTTTAATTTTAATTATTGGTTTGCCCGTTAGGCAAAAAACTAACCCCCGTGGAAAAGCTGGGCCCCGCCAGTCCACCTTGGAGCACCGGCCACCCCCCTTCCCCCCCAAATTTTGGGGGGTTTTTCTAGGCCTTCCCCCCGATCCCGAAAGCCTTTGGGGGCCCCCCCTTTTTCCCGGAACCCGGTAAGGGGCCCCCTTCGATGGGAGCGGTTTTCCCCGGGCGTTTTTAACCCACGGGGGGGGTTTCCCCCGCCCCCGGCACTTGTGCCGGATCCAGGGGTTTGTCCCCCCCCTCACTCCGAGTGGGATGCCCGTCTCCTCACCCCCGGGGTTTTTCCGGGGGTGGTAAACCCCCCTAAGTTTTTCCCCTTTTTCGCCGGCTCAATTCGCCGGAAAACCCCCCCGGTTTGTTTCCCCGACACCTTTTTCCCTCCCTTTTATTTTCAAGTCCCATTCCTTGGAAGGTTAAAATTGGGTATTTGGCCGCAAACCCGGGAGTCCCCTAATCCCCAATCAGGGGCAATTTGGGGTGCAAAACCCCAGTGCCGGGGCACCCTGCCACCCCCCGCCCTAGCCCTGGCCCCCGGTTTCTTTTTTTAAAAACCCCGGAAAAACCCCCCCCTTTCCCCCTTTTTTTTAAACCCCCATTTTTTTTTTTTTTTGGTTTTTTTTTTTTTTTTAAAAAATTAAAATGGAAAATTACTTTAAATTTGATTTTGTTGTTTTGCAAAAAAATTTTTTTTAATCCTTTTGCTTTGAATTGGGTTTGTTCAAAAATTTTCCACATTTTAAATTGTTAGTTTTTTAAAACAAAATTTAGAATTTAAAAAAAAGGGAGTTTAGAACAATTAATTCAAATTTTTGGTTAAATGGTAAAGCAAAAAGCTACTGGAATTTTTTAAACCCCTTTAACTTTTTTCTTTCTTGAAAAATAATTTTTTGCAAGTGCAAAAAGTGTGGTCAACGTGACAATTCAAACAGGGTTTTTGGGTAAATTTTTTGCTACACAAAAAAATTTTTGGGAAATAAAAAAGATAAAAGGGGGAATATTTTAAACCCTTTTACCAAAAAAATTTTTCAGGCGTGAATTTGTATGATTTTTCCTATATGAAACTTTCCCTTGATCCCATGAAAGGGTTGGCTAGTTTTAAAAATAAAAATGACCCTTTTAAATTTTGATTTTTGAAAAGGGAACCTTTTTAGCCCAATTTGGAACAAACCATAAAACTCATTTAAAACCAAAAACATTACCAAAAAAAACCAAAAAATAAAACCTTTTTACCATTTACCCAAAAAAAAAACCGGGGGAAAAGGGGGCCCGCCCGGGAAAGCGCGGGCCCTTTTGGGGGGTACCCCCCCCCCACGGCCCAACTGTTAACAAATCTAGAAAGGTTTTCATAGAACCCCCGCCCACCCCGCGGGTTTTATTTAACCCCACAGAAACATAAACTAAACACCACCCCAAAAAAAAAACACCGGCCACAAAAAACCCCCTATTTAAAAAAACACACCACCTTTCCCTTAAACCCCCCCCAAACCAAAAAACACCCCGGCAAATTTAGACAAAAAACCCCCCCAAAATGCCCGGCCACAACCGGCTCTCCCCAAAAAAACCCCATCCCAATTGCCCGACCAACACCCCCCGGGCCCCCAAAGAACAAAACTTCCCCCCCCCCAACCAAAACCCCAAACCTTAAACTGAACCCCCCCCAACAAAACCCCAACCAAAACCTTTTAACAAAAAAAAAAACTTCCCCCCCCCCCACCTTTGAAAAGGGGGAAAAAAATCCTTTGGGTTTTTTTAGGTACTCAAAAACCTGCAGAGGAACACAAAATGACTAGTTCACTACTAACCCAAAAGTGAAACGGATCAAACCAGTTCAATAATATGCAAAAACTAAAATGGTGCCAAAACATATATGGGCAGAATAATAGGCAAGGAACAAAATACAGAAAAGTCCTGTGGAAAAACTTTTATTAAAGCATGATCACAATGCTCTCTTTATAAAATTTGGTGGGGAATCTGTCACACCCAATTTTAAGAATAAAATTGAATGTGAATAACTCATGTGCGCCCAGAGATCAATCACACACATAAGCCGACAAATCTTTAAATAGTACTATCACTGAGTGCTTATTACATAACGAATAATATTCTTAATCAAAACAGCGGAAATAAATAGATAGCTCTCGCAACGAAGCTCCACTTCATAGGGAACGTCAACTGGTTGACCACTAGCCTAGTACTCTTTACGGTAGTCTTCATAGCCATCTGATGAGGTCGATAAAGCAAGGGTGAGCACTTAAAGTACTCAGCAAGAGTAACACAGGGTTATGAAGCTCAAAGGCTGACACTGTCTGAACTGCGGTTGCTTTTAGCTTGGTCAAGTTTTATCAACACTTAGCTTTAGTTATGCACAACCCAATTAATAACCATAAGAATAATAATCAACATTAACAATTAAACAACATGATCATCTACACTGTGAGTTTTTCAGGCCGCTCGTGACCGTGAGCACGGCTATCATGATATATTTACACTCTGCAGAGGTTACGCACTTTACCCACAAGCCGTGTTGCCCATATGCCCAGGTTTGCAACTCCCAAAACACTGCCAAGGTGAGTGGGCAGGGTACACTATGAAGTCTTTCAAAAAGTTTTTCTAGCAAGTAGTAGACCCTACGGACCCAATGCAAAGGGGTATATGGGACACCCCGATGGTACCACCCACAGTGGTCCCCACACAAGCTATACCCCATAACTAGCTCGGCAAAGGTGTCTTTCACGAACTACAATCATGCTAGTCCAACTCCTATAATTGACTAAAACCAGAGCCATGTTAGCACTTGTGGTTGCGTTATTATCCCAGCTTTTGCCCTACAGTGGTGTCCTATTCCATGTTGCTACAAAAGTCAATTTTATCTCATTGTTGCATATATCATTAGTCAAGATTCTTCTCATAATTCATAAAGCATAGCAGATCTACCCATATGCAATAGTATCCCAAGGTGACAAGGTACAAGGTAACAAGCTATGGTAAAGATCTAAATAGGAATCAATTGAGACACATGCAATCATGACTAGGTGAATTAAGGTGAATAGGTAACAAGGATGATCCCATGTTAAACTTGCCTTGATCACAAAGCTCCTGGTGGTCCTGATCTGCTGCAAAGAACTCCTGATCACCGAAAAACTCACCGGTTGTACTCGATCAACATCACCACGCAATCATTCGAACAAGCATACACGAAGCAACCAAGATATAATTAGAACATTACACCAAACAATAAAGAGGTTTTGAAAAGATTATAAACAGATATATACTATACTACGATCACAAAGACGCGAAATTCACGCTAAATGGATCTAAAACGAATAAACTATAGATTAAATAAGATTTACTATACAAGATTAAAGCATTAAAAGAATTAATCAAATCTTGATTTTCAAAAGTGATTAACATAGATGAAATCTATACTACTAGATAGAGCATAAAATTATGAATCTAACGCAACTTGAACGGATTGATTTGGATTAAAAACGAGCAAGTTATAGGGTTTTTGAAACAGTGGCAAAACTGTAAATAGATAGATCTATTTTGAATTAAAACAAATCAGAAAAATCAGATTAACTGAGTCAGCTCTGGATGGCGGGTTAATTCGGGAAAAAGGCAGGGTCTCTTTAGAAAATAGACCCGCAAAGGGGTATGGATGGATTAGATCCATCCGATCTAATCTAGACGGCCCAGATTAGAAGGAGGAGAGAGGGGCGGGTGCCCTGCCGAAGCAGAGGGCAGAGACGGCGGCGCCATGGCTGCTCTGAGCCCGAGCTCGCTGGCGCAAGGGGTTTCCGAGGCTCTGGTGCTCGGTTTTGCACGGGAACAGGTCAGGGAGCAAGAGGAGCTCGAGGCGAACTCACCTAGGGCAAGAACGGAACTCGGGGATGACCACGGGCGGCTGGCGACGGAGGATGGCGGCGACGGCTTCCTACAGAATGACGGCGAGGTCGTGTGAGCCGAATTGAAGATGAAAAAGAGGGGGAGAAGGATCCTTGTGCCTTCACGAACCCGGTTCGATGCTCAGCGCAGGCTCGCAGTGACGGAAGAGCAGAGGCGCTGCTTCGGCGGCGGTTCTGTTCGCGGGGGTGCTGCGGCTGAGCGAAGCTCGAGGCAAGGGCTCAGTTTAGATGAAAACGGCTCGGGGTACGTCGCTACTTATAGCGGCCAGGGAGGAGAGGCTGATGCGGTTACGGTTGCTCGCGCAGAAATCGCGGAGGCCGTTCGCAGCTCTGTTCGGCAGAGCAGAGTCCGGCTCGGTCTTGGATGGAGGAAGGGGAAGGTGGCTGAGCTGTGGGGTCAGCGCGTCAGCGAGAGGGAGATGCATAGGCCTCTCAGCTTGCTTGCTCACGGGAAGGGCGCGGCGGCAGTTGGCCTTGCCGAGCAGAGTCCGGCTCGGCCGGCCGAGGGAGGTAGAGAGGGGCTCTGACGCGCGGGGCCGTGTGGCAGAGAGAGAGAAGGAGGAGGCGGTGGCCAGGCAGGGGCTGAGCCGAGCAGCTGGCCGGCCCAAGCGAGTGGAGCAGCTGGGCTGCGCTCTGGGCCAGAAGGAGAAATAGGAGGGAGAGAAAAAGGAAAAGGATTTTCCATTTATTTTTCTTTTCTTTTTGCTTTCCAAACATTTTCCAAACTGATTTTGAAATGCTTTTGAGCTTTGAAAAACCAACAATACAAAGAAAATATGCAGAGGCATGCAATGCGCAAGCATGTTGTTAACCTTAACATTTTAATATTTGTTTAAGTTTTATTTAATTAATTATATGATCACAACATTTGCTAGAATAAAATCAAATTAACCAAATTAATTCAAATTGAAATCAAATTCAAGCCTAATTTGGTTATTCAAATTTTAGGGTGTTACAGAATCTCTCCCCTCCGTTTAAGTTAAAAAAAACGCTCTCTAGTGTGCACATTCAAATAAAACAAACATAGAGTTTTCAACATTTGCACAAGAAATGACTAATCTTTTTTTTTGTGAAATAAGAAATGACTAATCTAGTACAAGACAACTGTGAATCTGTGATACACGTCAAAGGACGCCAAATTTTTTGTCAAAGTGGCAAAGAAACAAGTTAATACTAAAAGTAAACATTGAGAAACTGCAAAGCACAGATGCCAAATAGGGTAATAAGGAACAGCAACTAATTAATGATCCAGATTATACATATACGTCTGGCACGCATAAGCTCTTTACGAGAAGAGAGAAGGTGAGTAAACTAATCAAGGCATACATCGATAATAGTCATACCTGAAAACCTCCAACATTTGCTGGGATGTCCAGCAATGCTCCAGATGCTTGAGAATTGTGCCCCATGGTTCAAAAATGGCTCTTCTCGTAGTCAAATACAGGTTCATGCCAACAACGTGATCAGCAAAAAGAACTGGACCACCTTCCCAAGCCTAATAACACAATAAAAGTTACATGCAACAAGGGGTACATTTGAACAAAAGAGTTGTATAGAACAAAGAGTCGCAAAAAAAAGTAATAAATCATTTTTATCGCCTCCAAACCTCCATGCATAACAGAAATAGAACAATATGCAAGTGTACCTCATTGCTTTTATCACAGTCAAGATCTTCATCATCCTCATCATTCAATTCCACACGCTTGGCCATTATTTCACCAGAGACGCTACGCCCTACAGCCAGTAATACCTCACCATGGGGTAGAATTTCCAGTGCACGTTGAAAAGGTCCAACCTGAACGTAAAGGTTGCTAGGGACAGAGACAACAGCAAAGTTGCGATCTAAATCATATTCATCCATACCCCCCATATATACTCTATTGTTGCCATGACGCACTTCAATCTACAAGACGATAAGGCAAGAAATGAGCACACAATGATGAGAAGTAAACAAATGATTACAGGACAATGGTTATCAGCGCCAACCTTTAATTCTCGGTGGTCTCTGTTTCGATGATACAGCTCTATGACCAAAGTTGCAGAAGTCAGAAAGCTAGTAGCATGCCAGTTGCATTCCATAGCTATGCCCGAGCATGAAAATAAGATTGTGTCTCCTACAGAAGATGGCAATTTAAATCATTTATAACTGGGTGTTTCAATATATATTTGATAGAAAAAAAACTGAGAAGACTAGTAGCATATATAATCACCCTTGCACAAAGCAATTGAGGCGACAGTTTTGGACAAATATGATTTTTGCCCAGCATTGAGCCCAGCCCAAACATCTTGAGTAGAGTCCATAAGGAAGCGACCTAGTTGAAGGGAAAAAATAAGGCAAGTGTGAATAATAATCAAATAAAGCAGTGGAAGCCTGTGGTGGTTTGGAGGTAGCAGAAAAAGAGCAGGAAGATCTAGCATACCTGAGACCGGCTCACTCTTGCCAATGCTTCTAGTGAGATCATCACGACCTCTTTTAGCTTTCCGCATCTTGTTCAAGATTGAAGCAGGACTTTCTCTACAAATAAAACAAAGGGGCAAAATGTTGGGTCATAAAAATAAAAACTGCAACCAAGCAACTATTCACGAAATCCTTGACATAAGCCTGAAACACCATCATTGATAATTTTGGTTGGGGTCCAAAAAAAAAGGTGGCCAAATAGCAGCCACAATGTATATGGACTAGGTAATCCATATGAGCAGCTTTTGTATGAGTAGGCTATAGCTATTGTTGTTGTTACAGTGTATATGGACTGGTTTACGTCAACATTGTGTTGCTCATAGTATCAACTATAGCATGGAGTGCTGACATGAAAAGTCATGTGCTCTGCTACACCTGATGTCTCAAACGTATCGATCTACTTGCTAGCCGGCCTATATATATTCCTTAGGTTGTTTTGAACAGTATTTAAAATGGCAACTTGCACCTCGTCAAAAAAAAAAATGGCAACTTGCTCCCCCAAAACAGACATGTATGATATTATCTTGGACCAAATGCGTTACTGCAAACACAACTGAAAGAAATTAAAAGAGCTCACTTAAGCGCCTCATTTTTATTTTTTGGGTGCAAAAGGTAGTAATAATATATACAACCGGTAAGGTAGTCACTGCAAGCCTAGGTCGTTTTACTTTCCATTGGAATAATACTTGTAATATATTCTCTCCTACTAATTTTTTAGTTTAGGACGGACATGTACAAGCAGAGACGTATATATATGGTAGGCGCACAAAAATGAAAAACTCTCTTTTTGGCTCTTCTTGTCCATTTAATTAGAAGAGGCAATGCAAAAAAAAAACATGTAGGGATTTAATTGGAAGGTAACATGCATGTATATATAGTAGGGATTTGCAAAGGAGACCTGTGAGAAAACAAGGCCATTATATATATTGTTGTACGTTAATATGTTGTACTGAAACAAGCTCTTGATAATTCAGAAAAAAATAATTAGTAGCCATCATATATACTAGCTAGATTATTTATAAGCATGCTGACACTACGGGAGAAGCCAGCGTTGCCGAGTGCCTTAGGGAGCTTCCTTTGTCGAGTGCCGTAAAAATGCACTCGGCGACGCCAAAACACTCGGCGAAGAAATCTGTGCCGAGTGTCATATATTACACGGCTCTCGGTAATTGTAATCTACTGATTCTTTCTGTAATTGTCACTTGACACATATATATTACATGGTGCCGTACATGCTTTAGATTTTTTCATGGTGCCGTACATGCTTTCTGTGAGTGTGTATTGCTTGCTTTACATGGTGCCGTACATTTTTTCCTAGATACTCTTTCTGTAAGTGTGTATTGCTTTCCATGGTGCCGTACATGCTTTTGATTTTTTTCAAAAAATCAAACAAATATTCTTTGCCGAGACTCGGCAAAGAATTTTTTTTAAAAAAAAAAACAATTTCTTTGCTGAGTGTTGTGCTAGAAGCACTCGGCAAAGAATTTTTTCTAAAAAATTTCTAATTTCTTTACCGAGTGCTTTGCACTCGGCAAAGAAAAAAAAAGAAGACGGCGTATGCCGCCGACGGACGACGTTAAATCGTTGCCGAGTGTCGGTCTGGCACTCGGCGAAGCCGTTGCCGAGTGCCCGAGATCCGGCACTCAGCAACGTCGGCTTCGCCGGCGTCCCTTCGCCGAGTGCAAGAGGCACTCGGCGACGCGCCCGTCTGCTGTAGTGTGAGTTCTAAATAAACAAAACCATTTTTTTTGTATACTTAAACACCAAAATTAATTTGTACCAAACAATCAAGGGATGATTTTGTTGAAGTTCCACAATGAAGTAGACGTAGTAGTATGTAATCAGCAGAATGTATCAAGGACAAAATCGCTACACCGCAGGACAAGACGTGGGGCACGAAAGTCGGACTTGGGCGCGCGTAGCCCTCGATCGATCTCCCGCCGCAACAAGAATTTTTTGGTGAGATCTAGCTAGGGTGGATGGGTTTAGGGTGCTTACAAGAACAAGAGGGAGGGACGGATGATGAGCAAGGCGAGATGCACGTACGTACCTGACCTTAATTATGTTGGCCGGCCTTTACGAGGGGAGCGAGCGAGCGCGCGCGCGGGTGATGCAGGTCAGGGCGGCGGCGCCGCAAACCCTAGTAGGGATCGCCCGGCCGTCGTCGCTCCCAGTGAGAAGGGTTTAGGGGCACAGGAACATACGAATTCGTTTCTTCGTATGCGCATACAAGATGAAGGAAGCTACGTAACTTATATACGTATACGTGATCTATCCATCCGGAGGCCTTGTTGCGCCCAGAGACCGGCCGTGCAAGGAGCACCGATGGCCCACATCCTTAATTTGCAATTGTTACTACTATCGCTGTGATCCAATCCAATTAGTACGCACATTTCCTCTGCTAAATCTCCGTTTATTAACGCAGCACTTGATTGCACGCACCGTGACCCTCCCGCAGTATTGTGTGCATGATGCAAGACAATGAAAGCAAACGGGAAGACCACGGGCGTGTTTGGGATGGATTAAAATCGTATCTTCGGACGTCTGACCGCGAGAATCGAGAATAAGCGCGCCAAACGCCACGCGGTATCCGCGATTGTTTCCACCGCGATAGACTCAGCCACCGCCAGAATACACTGCCATCTGCGTTTTCCGTGCCACGAGCTGAGGGCCGCGTTTTGGATACCGCACCGCGCGTTCTTTACGACGCGGTTCCAAACACGCCCCACTGTCGGCCGGGAGTTGAGCGCATGCGAGACACAGGACGACACTATTTACAAGCCCATTATATTGCCCATCTATACACGACAGAGACTATATGGGAAATGTATACAAAGATGCGGTTCATGGGAAATGTGGATCCTGCTTCATCATTTCCACTGTTATAAAGATGCCGTCAATGAGTTTAGAAGTACAAATTAGAGTTAAGGGTACCTCAACCAGAGATTCTTTCTGGGTTTTTTTACCAAATTCGAGACTGACTCTGAAGTTCATTGTGGTTGCATGTGTATTTTGTGTGTGTGTGTGCGCGCGTTTCTTTCAATCTCATCCCCGATCTCTGAGCTGGACATTAACCCTTTAAAATGTAGCCTAATGCAAAAGTCTTCAAAGACGTCTGAGATGACATTCGGGCATTAATAAATTTTATAATATTCAAGAATCTGTGTTTACATGTAAATATATTTTCTGAAATATATTTTCTTTAGTTTTTTCCTTTTGTGCTAGCATGGGTGCAAAGGTACAGGAGACAATGATGCAGGACCACTATGCACGCTTGTGCAAAGCTGCGGCAACCGTCCACCATGGCTGTTCCAGGACCTGAGCACCACATTACAGTACCATGATCACATATCATCTCGAGTGTTAGCTGACGGCGGGGAGCACTCGGCCACAACTGCCAAATCCTTGACGACTTTTGGGCATGGATCGCCGAATACATCATTAGTAACACTGATCGCACATCTGTTCTTGCCTTCGCAGGCCTGGGAATACAGTAAACAGAGTATTACAGGTTTGGGGTGTGGTGAATTTTCTCGAATGGAATCGATTTGTTTATTTGCGTTTCATGAACGTATGTAGGTTTAACATGTGCAGAGATAACAGTGGCCGAGTTGCTGAGAATAGATATATGTTGACAAGATGAATGCTGGTGCTTGTAAACTTACCTCTACCACCAAGTCCAGAGTAGTCGATGCATGACAATTCCCTACAGAGAAGTTCTCGCAACCTCCTGTAGGGGTCCCATAACTCGCAAATGTAATCTTGGAGATCACATGCCCCTCATCACACTGCAAGCGAAGCTCTGGTGCTACCGTATTTACTGAGGGACGACCGTTGGCAGTACGTGACCAGGCAGAAAGGGGAGGATAGTAAGTCTCAGATATTTTTGAGCAGATTGTTTGGGTGTAGTGAACCTCCAGCGATATCTGAGAAGGGTCTCCCCCTGTTTCCTCGAAGAGTACCAATAGATTGCCTGACTCTTGCAACCATTCGCGCGGTATGTGGTACCTGAAAGGAAACAAGGCACTTACGAGGTTATGTTTCCACATGTGCATTGAAATATTATATAACTTAATGACAAGGTGTGAACATCTAAGTGCTCTACAAACTGGAAGAGTGCAAACTGACTATTCTGATACGGAATGATCCTTACTCAAATCTCATAAGATCTAGAAGAACACATGCTATAACCAAATTTCCAGACTTGGTCCCTCCAAATTTCTAATTCTGCAGATACCAGGATTGGCTGGCTACTCCAATATTCTCTATGACCACATCCTTTGGGGTGGATTCTCATATAAGAACTAAAATATTCTAACCTGACTTGTTTACATGTAATATGTTGCCATGTACTCCCTCCATTCCAAATTATAAGTGGCTTTAAATTTTTTGAATACATCGATTTTGCTATATATCTAGATATAACATATGTCTAGATACATATCAATTCTATTTACCAAAAAAAGTCAAAACAAATTATAATTTGGAACGGAAGGAGTAATAAATACTAAGGACAGCAAAGCATGACATGCAAACGCCAACTAACAAAACAGCTAAACTATAAACCATTTTTTTTTGTTAATACCAGCTTTGTGTAGCCATTCCACAGTTCGATCGGCACTTGCTATCACCATATGTTCCAGCGTAGTTGCATGAGGATGGACACCCAGACTCTGGTGCAACTATTGACCAATAGCGCCCAATGAGATACCCATTCACCCAAGCTTGGCCCTTTCCCATGCTCCCAAGATCAATGGCAACAGGGCCAATACCTTCTGGCGCATCAAACATAGTCTGCAACACAAAGTAGTTTGGAAGACATGAAAAAAGAGAAGATGTAGATTGAATTTCCTTGGAAATACAGAGCAATACTTCCATAAGTTTGTTCTCAGTCAAAACTTAAATTTTTGACCTTTTTGTACCAGAAGCTGTGCAACAAAAAATACCAGTAAGATCTTTTTCTTTTTATAAGTTTGACCAAATTTAGAGAAAAAAGAACAGTAATATTTACGATATGAAATTATCATAATTAGATACATTATGAAATATTATTTTTTCATAATTCACCTTTGTTTATGTGGTAGATGACAGTATTCTATACAAACTTGGTCAAACTCAAGACAGACTCAGAATCCCTTATACTTCAAGATGGAGCATGGAGGTAGTATAAGTGAAGGCTGGTTTTCCTGAGTAAGCTAGGAGTAAAATTTGAAAAAAAATACCATACTAGAACATAAAGTATGATATCATCAAGTTAGCAATTCATGTGGTGAAAAGATAAAGTTACCTTGAACCATGTGAAGGGTGAAAGTGTGTCATCATTCTGCATGCTACTCCACTCAGCAGATCCTTGCTTCTCAGGAGAATAGATCCTTGAAAACTCACCTTTTAAACCAATCTGCAATTTGGAAAGATAATATTTAGCATTTTAGCATAGTGTCCAGCTAATGCTGCATTAGAATTCTCATTACAAAATTCAACCACATAGCATACTACTTGTGCCTGTGCGCAAGAAGCCAGAGAAAACGATATGATGAAGAGATGCTACATACAATATTTCTTGTTGGTGAAGAACAAAGTTCAAGAAATTAGACAAGACGAGTTTTGAGATAATGCGCAACCAATGTTGTACCCTTCTTATATTCACATCGTAACCAATAAGTACAATATTATAGCAATCTTTATCCACATCATAACTTATAAGTACAATATTTGAGCAATCTTATCCTTCTAATGTAAACCTTTGTAACTACATAACAGTATGAATGTACACGAATAAACAGAACTGAAAACAATAGCATCAAATCACAACAAATAACGTAGAAGAGGTTGAAACTCAAAGCTTCAAGTTATTGGAATAAAAGAAAAGTCCAATGCTAAAGCTAGTAAATACCTGATATGTCCAAAGAGAATTAGTAAGGTCGATATCCCCATTTGACAAGCCAGTGAGTTTTACTTGACCTCTAAATCCAGCACCATCCTTCTCCAAGAAAGCACCATAGTTCTTGTGAATGTCCAATCATTATGAAACAAGAAACAACATTTTTCATCTCATGTTTGATGATGATTGCATACAAATATAACTAAAAGGAAAAGCGGACCGAAGAAAATGAAAAAGATATATCATATTAAATATGGGTAATATGTCCGTACATCATTAAAATGAGATAGTTGAAGTAAGATTGATCAGTATAGACACCAAGTTGCTAAAAACAGTTAACTGCGTAGGGTTCACAAAAAGAACTACATTATTTTTAAGTATAATAGAAGATAAATAGTGTGCAATCAGGGGTGTGATCAAGTTGAAGAAACAATCTATCACATCCATATGACATGCATTTTCCAGGCAGGCGTGGATTCTGCAAGAACAAAAGGGCTTGGCAGAGTTGGCGTCATATTGGACTAGGCTCTTGGAGTTCTGCTCTTTGCCACCCTTCTTTTTTCCCCTTTTTCTCTTTTTCCTCTTTTTATTTTTCAGTCATTCAGAGCTTAAGTTCCTTCTTGTACTTTTTCGCTGTACCTCTAGGGGTACCATTCAGGTGACTTCTTCTATCTACAAATACAAAGAAACACAGCTCTCCCATATTTTCGAGAAAAAGGAACATGGTGGAACTTGGCCAGGGTGAGTAGGTATCCCCATCTCCCGTATTAGATACATATCCAATAAGGATATGTGAGGGATATGGCCCCAATATGTATCCTTGGAGTTTCGAAAATAAAAATAAATATAGGAATATTGGATACTTGGGATAATACATCCTTTGTAATTTCGTTGCCTTGGTAATGAAATTCGGTTTCGACCATTATGGCAAAAAAAATACATATCAGCCCATCTATTTCTGTTAGACACAGCCCATCCCTGTTAAAAGATTGGTACTCGAGGGCATTGCTACTTGCTCAAGTCATTACCTGCCCTAGCCACCACAACAGCACATACAGGTGTAAAGCCACCTCCAGAAGAGGCGACCCCTGGTGAACTGTTTTTTTTTGTTTGAAAACGCAGGAGAGCTGTGTTTCATTGTATAGAGAGAATGGGTGGTCCTCAGGAGGATCCTCACTCATACGGGGACCAAATATGAGTGAGGCAAGTACACAGACTCAAATCTTGCATATAGCTAACAGTGAACTGTGACAGTCAGGTGAGTTCATTTCCTCCCTATTTCCTCCATGTTCCATTATTTCCCATTCATACTTGTTTCCTCTCAACCGTGCAGGCACACAGTTGCAGCTCCACCTCGATGCCCTCAGGAACAGCCGGCAGCAAGCCAGCGACGCACGCCACCCACAGACCTATTGGGGTGCAACCACAGTGTGCGCACCCATGGGCCGTGGCGACACATCTGAGCTGCAGTGAGCCAGCGACGACTAGACAGTAAGTTTCTTCTCTTCCACCCTTTACCTTCCCTGAATCAAGTAGTTGCTAACAAGTTAATATAATCAATTAGTGCTACTGATAAGTGATCTGTGTTCTTATAGCTTGCTTTTCCTGGCTGCAACTAGATGGCAGCAGTTCCTGACTGTCACAGTTCACTGTTAGCTATATGCAACTCAGGTTTCCTCCATGTAGATCGACTCAACCTATGCATAAACAAGACTGTTTCATATTGGCATACCTGCAAGCCAACAATCTCTGATAACAATGTCAACTCATTAAGTCCTTGAACCAATTGAAGTGGTTGATTCAGTGAGACCCAGTGACCAACTTCACTACCTTCACATTGAATGATAAAATAATAAATAACTGAATCATTTACAAATGGAACATGACTACATGAGTAAGCATAATATGGAAACACACAACTCTGTTTCAAGAAACTATATAGGTAAGTAATTGCATACTGATACAAGTTTTCATTTGGTCATTAGCTATAGATGAAAAAAAGCATATTACTGACATGAAGAGACGTACTCAGCAGTCAGGAACTCAAACCATTGAACAATTGGATTAGTGTCAAACTCTACCTATATCATATGAAATCCCTACAATAGTTTACTTACAATAAATGGCCCATAATATCAGAACAGATTAAGATATCGAGGAATTTACAGCTTGCTGTGCAGGTAGTATGTTTTCTCACGAACATTATTAACATAATTCACAGGACTGTGAATGCAAATAAATACCTGCAAGCTTCCCATTTACAAATATGCGCGCTACATCGCGAATTTGATCTATGGTTAGTGATGGAAGTAAACCTTTTGAATTCCAATATAAAACATCCTCATCAGAAATGTTCACCCTGTTGAATCAAAGTGTATAGTAATTACATATCGAAACAAGTGGACTGTCAACACAACAGAAAGTGAAATACACAAACTGCAGAACAGTAGAGCCAACAATGCAAGAGAAAACAAATGAACACTAGTTAGTCGCAAACCAATAGCTTGTGAGACAAAATACTTTGGTCATGAATCAAATCAACATGAATATTCTTTTCAAAGAATTTAGAGAGTTTTTTTTTTCTCAATTTAGCTTGCTTCTAATAATCAATTCAAAAATCCAATCAACCATAGAAGAAACAAAAAATAGGAGGAATAACCAATAGGAAAAAGAAAACTTACAATGATCAAAGTTAATTAGCAAACTTCTCCTAAAACTTTATGCTTAGTTTAACTTTGAATTTCATAGAGGAGAAATACTTCCACACAACAACTAAATAGTCCTGGAATTATTAAAGATCACTTGGTGTGCACAAAAAATAAATGGTTCTAAATGTCGGATCCAAATATAAGTTTACTGTGATGCCAACAACCCATGAATCTATATATAATAATCATTGTCAGCTTGTTCGATTATGTCATTTCAGCAACCTAGCAACCTAAAGACCTACTCTGTAGTTTAGAAAGCCAAGCTACAAATCTAGGGTTCCTCTTTCTTGGATGCAAATTTCATTTCTAATTTAGATGAAGTGAATGGACATGTGCAGTAACACATTTTTACCGCACGCGGAGTCCTCCTGCGTGGTTCGAGAAAAAAACTACCTCATGGTAGCAAATGTGCACATTTTCATTGTTTAAAATTGTAGAAGGGGGCATTATGTGAAGCTTGGACGTTGTTTTTTCTTCTTAAAACGACACAGGAGAGGTGCATGTCATTTCATTAGGAGAGAAAAGGTACAGTGGGCGAAGAAAAAAAGCAGCCCCGTCGAAGCACACACAACACACCCAACTAGAAACAGAAATAACAAGGCTTTCACGGTAGACCAAAAGAAAGACCAGCCAGCCTCCCAACAAATAGAAGTCTGGGGCAGGCAACCTAAGGAAGTGGAGATTAGAAGCCCACACCATGCTACACAAACACCACCCATCCACTAACGTTTGGATAACTCAAATGTTTGGCAACGCTCCCTCTAAAACACAAGCATTCCAATGCTTCCAAACTTCCCAAAACACAAGGATGGTTAGGGAATTGAGCCTTTCCCGTATCTCCTTGGGGACATTCTTGATGGTGCTAACCCACCAGCTAGTGAAATGGGTTGTCGTGATCAAAGGAGCAACAGCAGACAGGTTTAGCTTCTGAAAACTCAGCGTCCATACTTGCCGGGCAAACGCACAAGAGATAAAGATGCGCTGAATTGTTTCCACCGCCTGATCACAAAAAGGGCAAGAAGACAGATGATGCAACCCTCCGCTTGGCAAGACAGTTGGCTGACTAGCACCGATTGTTGATGACTACCCAATTGAACATTTGCAGCACAAGAGAGACCAGCCCTTCCAAATTCTTCTCCAAGGAGCAAACCTGATGGTCCCCAAAAAGAAAGCAACATATGCTGACTTGCTAAAATGAACCAGGTTGTGTAAACTTTCATCAGTGCTGATCAGGATTCAGGAACACCCTGATGCAAAACAAGGCCATCCACACGATCCCAAAGCTGAAGGTACTCAGACAAGACTTGTACTATTAGAGCTTGGTCATTATTCACTATTACATGGAGGTTTAGTAAAAAAAAAGGAGCGGCTGGGTTCATATAGAATTTAAGTATTGTCATTTTCGGCTACAAATTAATGTATCACAATAACATCTTTGACACGTCTACAATATTATTATCATTCCCCTGTATGTTGGTTGGACGTGTGTGGGCATATTATGATAACTCTTGCATGTTCTGTACTCATACAAATAGAATCATCATCAGAATTCAAGAAAGCATGGCAACATGCAGCAAAGTGTGGAATTTCAAATCAATTAATCATCATCTAGTTAATGGAGACATGCAAAGATGGTTCCCAATCAGGTCTGGGGTAAAAAAATTTCTTGAACAGCTTGTAGGTAATATTCACCTGGTAGTATATGAAAGGTAGTCAGAGATGTCTTTTGTCACGTTTAAGTGCTCTAATATCCCCTGAGCAACAAAGCAGCCTTCACCCCATATGCCAACAGGTTCTTTAGAAGCCCACCAAGTAGTTGAGAGATAGGGGCCACCAAGGGATAGAATTCTAGGCTTATGTCCACTTGAATAGCTGGGGGACCCAGATTCAACATTAAAAAACGATGTTTGTGTACCAACCTGAAAAGATATGAGCTTAGCAATTAAAAAATGATCACCTATTACAAGTTCAGTTTCTTGTTAAGTGTATACCCATGGTTACCACCTATTTTTGATTCTTTATTAATACAACTCATGATCAACTTGAAAAGGCATGAAAATAAGAAGCTGGCAGTTCCAGAGAATGTTCAAGGCTTCAATGTCAGAAACTCGGATTAGGTTCCAATCTACTTTAACAATTCCAGCACATAAAATTTGTAAGATAATGGTTGGCACATTAGGGTGCTTATATGGAATCAAGCAAATGAAATATTCCACAATAGAACTACGATATATATTAACTGCACACTCTTTTAACAAGTCAAGTCATACTGACTCAATACAATACTATCAAAACACACATTTGACCAGTTCATAAGGATTGAGTATATTAGTTCTAAAGTTCAATTGTAAGAACGCTGAAAAGGCATAGACTTTAGAACAGAGGAATTAAAAAAAAACTCGACCTGCGGGGGTAAGACAGCCCCGAGGCATTGCATTAAGATGAGAAGAGGTCAAGAAAATCCCCCAAAACCCCTACCCCACCCATACACAGCGGCCCGTAGCCCATGTACGAACGACCACGACCACGACCACGACCAGGTAGACCTGTGCTTCGGCATGAGTTGGTTAGATGGCTTGAGTAGCACACCCTCGGGTCCTGGTTTTGACTCCTCGTGGAAGCGAATTTCAGGTTGGGATTAAAAAAAACCCACATCAGAAACAAGAATTATGCAGCAGTTCCCATATGTAAACATAACTACTGAGTTATGTTTTTGCTTTATGATTTGATATTTTCAATTTCAGTTGAGACTTAAAGGGTATATTGACCTGAAGGATAAGTGGATCACAGGAGAAACAAACTATAAAACTTTTCGAGAACAAAATTTATCAACAATATGAGAAAATACATAATGAATTTCCATGTACACAGAAAGCAAATTTATCAAATTTTGTTTCTGAGTTTGGACAAAACTATGGGAATACTTTCCAGTTTCCACTCCTACAATGCAGTCATCAGTTGTATTTGTACCAGTATGTAAAGAAGTTCAGTTGTTCACAGACTATAGCCTCATAAGAAATATTATGTGCAGTTAGAGACCACTCACCCTGGCTGTATTAAAAGCCACAGTTTCACAGTCTGGTAGTATGCTCACAGACCATGGTGGTAGACTATAAGATTTTCCAAAAATCCAAACTGAAGCATATTTATGTTCATCAATGTTGGCAAGAAAAGCTGAGCAAAACTGTGCATTTCCTGAAATGCTTCCATTTGTGTGGACATTCTCACTGGAATATACATGTGCCTGGATCAAACAAGAATAAGCAATGCATCAGTATTTTCATGGTGCATGGATGGAATACATCTGAACATTGGAAGGTGATCTCAGGCTAATCCTGTTATCTACCGACACAAGTAATGGTCCCCCTTTCAGGTCCTAATCCAACAAATAAGATTTCCATGATCGACTGGTTTTTATATGAGCACCATTAGGACAGGTTGAATACTGACCATTCATCCGAGATCAACAGCTGAAAACAGCCAGGCATTTGGGTTGGCAGACTGGGCCACTAAGTGACCTGAATTGGGCCGATGCTCGGCTGCACTGGGCTTTTAAGCAGGCCAAAAGCAAATAGCATAATAGTGGGCTACTAGTGGGCCTCAATGAATTACAGGCCAAATTGTTGCAAGATTCCCTGCCGGAAATTTTTACCAGGTTCAATTTAAGACATTTGCCATGTTGGATACCCCTTATCTCCATCCTCTTTGACCTATATTATCTGTTGAAATTGTATTCAATGTGATCTCTTTATCAGGTGTTCTGCATTACTTATTAGTTCAAATTTTATGTGTATATATCAATGAACAGGCCAATACCTAGTTAAAAAAAATAAAGAAAACATGAACAGAAATGAAAACCATTATTGTATGTGCAAAACTGAAGTAGATGGACAAAAACTGTAGATTGTTTGCATTATAAATCAGTACGAACCTCTTGCATGGGCCCTAATTTTACATAACGAGGTGAGCCATCTACTGCAGTAAGAGCTGGTTCACAAAGTTTAATAGCTGCATGTAGATCTTTCAAATGCCCCCACTTAGGTTGCCTTAAGACACCTGAACATAGGGCATCTCTTATATATCTGATATCTGATACATCCAAACCACAGAAATTTTCCAAATTTCAACATACCGTATTCATCAATTGGTGCATCATAATCATAGCTAGTTATCTGACGTGGACCACCAGCTGTCCGCTCAAAATTTGTTCCACCAAAATACTGCAAAGAAATGAAGTACACTCAGATCTAAACATTAAAAAAACATCAAAATTTTAAATAAAATAATGAGATTAACTTAAATATAGATACTAAAAGCAGGAAGATTACATAGTATGACTATTTTGAGCAATGCTAAGCGGTTCAATACATGTGTGCAAGTAACAGTTAGTTCTGAACTTCAGTTAACATATGGTCATCTGTGGCTTTATTGAATCAGCATGGATTTTTTTTTCCTTTTACTGCGATGGTAGTAGCTGAATATAGCTAGCCATTCTACACAGAATATAGAGGAACAATGAGTAACAGTTAGTTTTGATCCTCAGTTTACATATGCCGATTGTGACTGAATTGGTTCAGCATGTTTTTTTCCCCAATTAGTGCATTCTGCATATAAATATTTTCTATGAGCCTTGATTGAGTTAATGACTAATCTTGCATATAAACTAGTGCATGTCTCAAGTCTGCATACTGGAAAAAGAATTAAGATATTTGTAATTGGATTCACAAGTTAGGGCGATCTCTCTAAATTTAAATCTTGAGATATCTTAGCTCTTACCATGTAATAATTTTGCAAGCTTCCACCACGTTGATAAAAACGAGCGACAGCAAAAGCACTGTCTTGAGCAGGCCTATGTGGCAACGCTTCACCCCAGTCGGCATACCTATACATGTGATATGCTGTAAGGTCGTAGTTTACAGGTAATAGCTATACTAAATATGATGGTGAAAGAAGGCATTTGTTCAGATCAGCTTCAGAAAAGACGACCCTATTTTCATAGAATGATTGTTTCTTGTTTGCAACCCAACCACGTCCAGGAGCAAGCCCATTTGACCTAGGTAACTAAATCTATGACTACAATCACCCCTTGGTCTGCAACTTCACAATGTTGTGCTGTGTCACCCCTTGGCCACTCTACTCTCTCACGCACGGATACTCAAAGGGGGTCTGTCCGTATTGGATACAGATATTCCACAGATACTCCTGGATACATATCCAGGCCGTACTTATGATTTTGGATACGTATTTACGCGTACCAGACACATATAGGCCGAACTGGATACAACCCAAGAAAAATGTCCTTAAGAGGCCTACCCGAGGAGACACACACACACGCGCAGTATGTCATGACTCGTACCTAGCAGCAGCCAGCACTCCCGCACTCGCTTTCCCGGACGCCCGACTTCCGCCTCCTGGGGCAACCAGTGGCCTGCGGCGGGGCAGCAAGCTGCGAACCCAGGGAGGATCTGCAAGCTATACAAAATGGCTCACCGGTGAGTGGCACCACTTCCTGGCTCTGGCCCCCTGCTTTGCGCATCCCTCACTGCCGAATCAGCCGGCGGCTCCATCCCTAGGACCCCAACAAGATTCAACCAGAGGATAGTGGCTTCATCATGAACCTCATCTCCTTGCTAGGCTGCTACCATGAGCTCTCAGCCTCTCACGTCCACCGTGCATCCAATACAGTGGTACTCCCCTTGTGTGCTCCGATTTGATATTTAGTTTGTTCTTTTGTGTTCTTTGTTAGTACAATAGATCGTCCCAGGTGATGAACGTGCTCCAATTAAGCTGTTATGTTGTGGTTGTGGGTCAATTAAGTTGATGAACATCACTTATTTACCGGTAGCCTGGTACCTATGCAGCATGGATACAGATAAGTGTATCAGTATCGGACAGATATGGATATGCCATTTTTGAAAAACAAAAAAAAAACGATACGTGGATACGTTTTATTATTTTTTACAAAATAAATAATAAGGTACATTATAATTAGTGGCAGCCGATCAGTGTGTATGGATGCTCTCTGGAGACTACTCCAATTATTTCACAGCTTCTAGTCGCTGCTCGCTAGTAGTATAGCAAGCATTGGGCATCGAGCTATCCCTGATGCAGCTCTCTGATGTCCACCACTTATCCTACTGATACCTAAAGTCAGAGTCAGCTCTCTGATGTCCACCATTTATCCTACTGATACCCTAAAGTCAGAGTCAGCTCTCCACCGCTCGTTCCCCCAGTTCTCACCCTTTTCCAGTTTCCACACGGGAAGACAAAAGGCAAGAAACAAACTGGAGGTCACCATTGAGACTTGTTTCATATTCTCACCTAGGGTCATAAAATCTCAAAATTGCAGCCTCGGGCCCAAACTTATCATCATTAGCTGTTAAACATACTATTGAATTGAGTTGCATGCAACAACCAATTCAACCCAAAAGCTTAAGTTGATAGGGAAGGCGGACAATTCAGTTTATATTTCTAAACTCCCCCACATGTAGAGGCTCCTGCAAGCGGTCAGGCCTCAAACATAGAATATGAACAAGTACCAATCATTTTTATTTAATTCAAGACCTCTGGCCCTAATACTATATTAAGTTGCATGCGCCAATTAACTCAACCCCAAAAAAAACTTAAACTGATGGGAAGGCGAGCAAATTTACTTTATATTTTTCAACACTGCCCCCCACATGGAGGCTCCTTCAGGCCTCAGATGTGTAATAGGAGTGAGCAACAATCATTTTATTTAATTGCACTAGCTAGGATTTGAACTCAAGACCTCTGAGCCTAATACCATATTATATTGTATGCACTAACCAGTTCAACCCAAAAGCTTAATCTGATGGAAGGTGGACAATTCACATTAATATTTCAACACATATGTGTGCGCCCCGGGTGGCACACCACATATGCATCTGTTGTGGATGCTTTCATTGGGAAACAGTACAGCAGAAAGAAGAAGAAGGTGCCAGCCTCTAGTGGCTAAAGGCTAGGCCATAGTTATCTGCTCCTAAAAAGTAGGATCTGGAGAGTCAGTTTTAGGGAAGTTTGTTAGGGAATTTGTTAGTACTCAGCCAGCCATTAGGGGATATAACTAAGGGCCAGCTGGTTAGGGAGGGCAAGCAGAAATAGAGTATCACGTTCAGAGCCTCCCAGGGAGGGCAAAACAGCTCTATCGCTGCTGCTATTCTTAGGTTTAGCCTCTGTAATCATCTCCAGTTCATCAATAAAGGACACCCAGATTCCTAGCCCTATCAGCATCCAGGGGTGTTTTGAAGGGTACGGACCAGCAATGGTACATTTAGTATGTTTAAGGGCCTGAATTTGCAATTCGAGAGTTCATGGACCTAGATAAGAATCTGGGGCATGCTTAGGGGCCGCTAATGGCTTTCACTCAACTGCTATAATGATGTACTATGTGTTGTTCTTCTATTTGTGGTCAGGCTGCGGTATAGTTATATAAATCTCAACATCACCTGAGTTAAGAAAGCAGGAAATAAGAAGGATCTTAACTCCGCTCTTTCATTTGGGCACCATAATCAGCCAGGATGCCATCAAAATGCCTGGCCTTCAGGGTCACTAGCTTTGTGCCCCCAGTTCCTCACAAGTATAATCAACACCTTTATAAGGTTTAAACAAATATATTAGAAAAGTTTGTGCCCCCTGTTCCTCAAAAGTATAATCAACACCTTTATAAGGTTTAAACAAATGTATTAAAAAAGTTCATTTGCACTCATTGTTTTTGGGGAAATAGCAATCCATTTTTGCACATAGCATCACCACAGATAACAAATCTGACTCTACATGAGAAAGGGCCTGCAGCCTAGTGGTTACAAGAGCCTCAGTAGCACCTCAGGTCCTGAGTTCAACTCCCTGTGGGAGCAAATATTCCAGGATTTACCGGCGTTGTGCTTTCAGTGGTAGACGATGTTCCCATCAATAGCGAGGCGTCTATGGTGACTTCGTCAATCTCGAGGATTTGTCGGCCCAGTCTTCGAAGATGCTCATAGGTGTAGGGTTTGCGTGCATGCGTTTATAGGGGGTGAGTGTGTGTGCGTTGTGAGTGTCTGAGTTGTACTGGGTAATCGGAAAAAAAAACTGAACCTACATTAGTTTCCCATACCATTTCTAAAAATCAAACACATGCACATGATCGTTGGGTATTAAACATCTGGGGGGAACGAGTAACCTTAACCAGTTGTAAGGAAAGTCAACTAACTAAAATTATATACATTTAAGGAAAATTAAACTAATTAGGCCCTATGTAAGTCAGTACAACAGTAAGAGTAAAATATAAAATGAAGATACTATCCTTGCTTAAAAATATTTCAGATAACTGAATCCATTGCTGCAAAGTCTTTAGTAAGAGCTAACTGAATCAAGGAACCACATACCATCCATCCCAATCCTCAGTCCATATTGTTGGCTTGTTGTAGGAATTTGGTTTGAACCCATCGCAGTAAAAGGCATTGCACGTATCGAGCTGCCGGAAAGGACAAAACAGTAATCTACTAATCTATTACTTTATAATTAGCACATTTGACATAATCTCTAATGTAATGCAAAGTCAATCTCAATAGAGTTTGAGGCAACCTACAATTTGTTCTGGAGCATCTGTTTGCCTACACATTACCCAAGGAACACCAGTATCAAGTGCAAGTGCCATCTGAGCTGCCCATTGCATGTATCTCTTCCCTGCTTGACCATACCGGCCTTGAATGTTACCGTATTCATTTTCAATCTGTCAAACATTTTCCAGAGAAAAAGATTATACACATTTTTAGTGTATATATAATATAATTCAACTGACACATTAATCATGAATATAAGTTTCTTAGGAAACTGAGCCCTGCCCATTTGGTTGATCAGTCATGTCCAAGTCCTTTCCAAGTCAAATTTTGGTGCCTATTTCTTCTTCAAAAAGATGCCTAGCTCCTCCCAGATTTTCTTAAACTAAGTTCCTTAGTTTTGGTCGAGTTTTTATCAATATGTGCCTCTTACATACACCAACCTTCAGGTGTTTGTGCTGCATTAACTAGAGCACAGAGGAAACACCATAAGTCCTGCTACTTTAGCAGGTAAAACAGCCAACATCTAGCTTCTGGCTACATAACATACTCAAGCATTGTATCCTTTACTACATTATTGTTCAACATTTAACTCTATCATGAGCACCATCCATATGTAGAACGTCATCTAACTTTTTTTTTATTAAACGAAGGAATAACCATTGCTGGGTTTAACAATATCAAAGTAAAAAAATGACACATCAAAGTACTGTCAATGTTGTCACCAAACGGCACCAACTAAAAATTATTTAAGCCACAAATAACATAATATCCACCTGCCATCAATATTTTTCAAATCTCTATTTGTACTGACTAATCGATAATAGCTTCAGCTATCTTTTTTTCTGAATGAGACTAATATCCGAAACGCAGTAACAATCCAGGTCTGCAGCATCTTGATGAACTCGAGGGCCAGTTCCAATTCTGACTTCTGAGAGGTAAAGCTTTCCAAACAAACCATTACTATCGTTTTCTAAATACCATGATCGTCATTAATAATATTATCAGATACAGTATTTCTTTTTTCTTAGAAAGTCAAGGCATTAGCAAGAAGGAACTGCCATAGTTATAATGAAATACTGACAAGATGCCATTTCATGGAGAAGATGTTTATCTTTACTTGCACATTTTAAGTAATTGGTAATGGTCTGTAACATTTGTTATAAAAAATAAAAGAATAAAGGTAACATTGTGTAGATTACATAAGCGTCAACAGCTTGGGCGGTCTGTTGAGGGGTTAGTTTAACCAGCCTTGGTTGGATCGGGTTTCCACCACCCCCCTCTTTTCAGGTGGTTTCTGTATTTCTCAAAACCTGAACCTATCTGGTCTCCCTGACAAGATAGAGTGCTTTATTTAAGGGGCTGTCTATTCTTCCCACTCTCTTTAATTCAAAGGTAACCCACTCTCCTACGTGTTCAAGAAAAAAAACACCAATAAGTGAACTTTGAGAATAGTTTTCAGACCTGCTGTAGTATAATGGGACCACCTTGCCAAGAATAAAGTTTCTCCTCTTTCATGATATCCACGATTTTTGTCACAAAAGTCTGCATTTCAGTCTGCAAGAACATTCTAAGGATTAGTGGATCAAAATAAAGGAATGGAGGATGCTCATCGTACTCTCAGACAAAACTTATGCTAAGCGGTTCCTCTACCTTGTAGGGTTCATTGTCAGTGCGGAATTCTATCCCAGGGATGTCACGCAGCCAAACTGGGAAACCACTGCAGAAATGTATGACAAAACAACATAAAATAAATAAACAAAGAAAACAATTCTACTCACATCTTTCAAAATTGAAGGCATGGATAAAACCATGTAGGCCTAAAGGGAGACAGAAATGTTCAGTTTGGTGGTGTTAGATACAGTGAGCATGAAGAGAAAATATAAGGGATCATTTTCTTAGTACACGCAGGAGAGCTCGTAACATTGCATCTGGAGAAAAGTATAAGAATACAGAATTGCATGACAAAACAAAATTAAAATAAACAGGACAAACAATTGTAATCGAATGTTTCCTAATAGGATTGAAATTTTATCATGCAATAAAAGCTTGTAAGTGTATAAGAAACTGTTACGTTTGTTTGGAAGAACATCTGAGAAAAAGACGTAAGAAAAATGCCACGTCAGATAATGCCTAATGTTCTAGCATGTGTACATGCACACCCACTATTTTGACTCAAAACAGGCCAATTTTCAGATATGACAGAAATAAATACTAGTGTCACTAGATGTGAAATGGTGATATTCAAGTAGTTGGATGGCAGGATATAGACGGACCCGAAATTCCATTCAGCGCAAGCATATGGGCCGATACGCAGAAAAAGAAATAGACCTTCAGCAGCAACCACCTTAGCAAACCTCACAATATCAAATCTTCCTTCGAAGTAATACTGGAGCAAAGCACATTAGAAGAAACGTCAGGTAACACTGACATTATGTCTGTCATTTGAAGTCAACAAATGAGTGAACGAGGTACCTGCCCTTTGGCCGGCTCATGCCCATTCCAAAAGACATACGTCTCAATTACATCCACGCCGCCCTCCTTGGCCTTTGCAATCAAACTCGGCCACATCTGGAGCCCAAACTGTGTCATCAGTTCATTGCAAGCTACAAATGGCATGAATGTGGATGCCACAAACTTGCCAACGAACTCCATGGTGAACAAACAGCATTTTTATGAGGAGCCTGAAAATTCGGTAATCAGGCTAATTACAGAATTCTCAGGCTCCTCATAACCGGAAACGCCCGACCAACCGCAGCAACATTACGAGTAGAACGGAACATATTTCGCTAACAATTGGAAACGCCCGACCAACCGCCAAAAACTGAGACCGAAGGATTCCAGCTACTAATTAAAGCAGCGGCCAGTACCAGAGTCAACACCCCCCTCGGAGCTCCCCGAACCCCGTCCTACCGCGGCGGCGGCGGCAGAGGCCAGAGCCCGCGAAGCACCACGGAAACCTTCACTGGCTGCTCACCTCGGGCGTGGCGCGCGGGTAGTGCAGCCCCGCAGAGACGAGCATCCTGCGCTTCCCGCCGAGGATGAGCGCGCGGTGGTCGTAGGTCACGTTGAACGGCTCGAAGAAGGTCCCACCGTCGTCCCCACCAACCACTTGCCTCAGAACCCCCGCCGCCTCCGCTAGTGGAATCGATGGGGAGAGACAGCCAAGGAGGAGGAGGAGGATACCCAGGAGTCCCATTAGAGGCGGTGGCCGCAGCCACGGCGGCGTCGGGTAGGGCGAGGCGGCCATGGCGGATTGGCGGAGGCGGAGAGAAGGGAGCACAGTGGAAGCGCACGGGGAAGAGAAATATCAGGAGCGGGGGAGTTAGCGAGATGGGACCGCCGACCGCCCTTTTTTTTTTGTTGGGTTTGTTTGCTAGGATCATACTCCACGCAACGCTTAATCATGGCGAATTATCCACCCGGGGCCTGATCCTGCCAGTTAGCCATCCACATCATGCACAAGAATATAGACAAGATAGAGAAGCTCTGCTGACATCTTCAGGGGTGCTAGCGTATTCAGTATTCACTGTGTACCGGTGGCATTGTGACGTGAGAGCATCTCCACCGAGTTAAAAAAAAAACACTCTCTTTTCTAAGGAGTTATTAGTATTGATAATGCCATTACAATTTCCGCGGATCCCGCCAAATCTCCAACTACCTCGCCCTCGGTCTTGTCCTCGTACTGCGCGCACCTCACTTGTCTTTTTTCACGTCGGCGCTCACGCCTCCTTCCTCTTGAGTGATGCTACGTTTTCTCTATGCGCGGAACGGGAAGTTTTTTCACATTATGTTTCTTCTAAAATCAAGTTAAGAAGAAAAGCTCCTTAAAAATGTCGTCCCAACCAGGATCTAAGTCTCCGAGTGACTGAGTGCAAAAGTAATTAGGTAGCTGAGTGACATAGTAAGTGGTTGAGTGTCTGAATCGCTCATTGCTTGATCAGTGTCCAATTGATTAGGTTGAGTTGGCCCGAGTGATCCAGTAGCCGAGAGATTGAGTGGCCAAGTGACTTAGTGGTTTGATAGCTAAGATGATTTGAGTGCTCGACTGACTGAGTAGCCAAGTGACTAATTGGCTAAATGGTTGAGTTACTAGGTGATTTGAGTCATTGAGTGTTCCAGCTAGTGCATAGGTGGACTAGTGATTAAGGTACTGGCTTGTTGTGGCCGAATGGCTAGTCTTAGTTATTGTGTGACCCAGTGGCTGAGTTATTGTGTGGTAAGTGATTAATAATTATATAAGCGGTTGAGTGGCGGAGTGACCAAGTCATCGTGTGATTGAGTGACCAAGTGACTAATTGGTTGTAGTGTTGTGATTGAGTTACTAATAAGGGCAAGACATTGGTAAGCATCAGCGGTCTCATACACCGTCTCATGCAATACCACGTAGTATTTTTTGCTTATGTGGGAAAAGAGAAAGGTGTGAGAGAGAAAGAGGTTGTTTTGCAAAATAATCACCTCATGAGCTAAGATTTATGACTATGAGATAACTATTATACCATTGTACGAGTTGTTGCCATATAATTCACAAGTTCACTTTTATTTTATGCATAAATTAAGGAATCATGAGTTACTATAATACAACTTAAAAACAACTATTATATACGTCGTCTATTAAATCATCTTAAAATTACGTGACATTATACGAGACCGGCCACCTGGGAGACAATATCAATGGAATCCTAAGTGTTTGTGTGTCTGAGTATCTAATAATTGCTTGAGCGGGACAGAATGGTTGAGTTATGGAGAGGCCGAGTGATCGATCGTGATTGATTATGGAATGATATCTACTACTCCTATATTGCAAAGACTCACTCAGAGGGTCCTCTCCAATCAGGTTCGAGTATTTGCTAAAAGTGATGTCATCAACCCACTAACCATCATTTATCTCCCCACTAGCTATTTTATTTTGAAATAGGAAAAAAGCCATAGCACCTAAACCAAGTATCATAATTAAAATCCAATTGCACCATGGTGTTTCTCGCAAGAAACTCTTCAAAACAAGACCCCACATGGATATATTTCGATAAGATATATTTTGATAACTCTCTCGTGCGTCTCCATGAGCGAAACCAGTGTTTTGAGAAAAAATGTGGCAAAACTGCATATCACATGGATTTTCTGAGGTCCTCCAAAATGCCTCAAGGAACCATACACAAAATTACCAAAACTCTTGGGGAGGGGAGATGTCCCTCGGGTATATTATGGGAAGAGGGTTTGTTTGAGTGAAACCTCGGGTGAAATGTTTCAAAAACACTAAGGTTTACGAGGACCATCTAACTAGGCTCCACCGAAAGTCGGTCACTCCCCCGCCGTCGTAGTTGACCCGTGGCCCGCCGTGGCTTTGGAATACCCGAAACCAGTGTTTCTGAGAAAAACATGGCAATACTGCATATCACATGGATTTTCTGATGTTCTTCAAAACGCCTGAATGATCCATACACATAACTTTTAGAACTTCTGGTAGGGGAGATGCCCCTCCGGTATATTAGGAGGCGAGAGTTCGGTTGAGTAAGATCTTGGGTGAAATACTTCGAAACCACTAAAGTTTACGATGACCCTCCAACGAGACTACACCGAAGATCAGTCACTCCCCCAGCCGCAACTCCTGGTAGGGGAGATGCCCCTCCGGTATATTAGGAGGCGAGAGTTCGGTTGAGTGAGATCTCGGGTGAAATACTTCGAAACCACTAAAGTTTACGATGACCCTCCAACGAGACTACACCAAAGATCAGTCACTCCCCCAGCCGCAACTCCTGGTAGGGGAGATGCCCCTCCGGTATATTAGGAGGCGAGAGTTCGGTTGAGTGAGATCTCGGGTGAAATACTTCGAAACCACTAAAGTTTACGATGACCCTCCAACGAGACTACACCGAAGATCAGTCACTCCCTCAGCCGCTGTGGTTGGCCCGTGGCCCGCCATGGCTATGGACTACCCGCAGCAAGGCGCGGAGTATCCATCTAGTTTTAAGAAAACGGTCGTGACATCTCATCTCATTAACAAAATAATTTAGAAACATCTTACTATAATGGATGACGACTTTCACAATCATAAACATGTGTGTGCCATACGTGCACGGCTACTCGTTTTCTCTAAATGTATACGTTGGAGGTTGGACACATAAATCACAAACAAAAACATTATTCCTCAATTGTGTACCAATATACACGGAGACTTGATGGCGATCATTTCTGGCGATGTTTAGCTGAAATCTCTGCTGAAATGAAGCTTGTTACCAAGGGCCAATATACCATTGCTCCTCGGAGGATGATAATGCGTGCAAAGATCACCAACGCCTGATTCCCCATTCTACCATACAACGCTCTTGCTACTGCGCGGCCTCGAAAGGGGTCCATGAATCCGCAGAGAGACACAATAGACGCCGCCACACAGATTGCAGTTGCAGTCATATAAGCCACCGGAGCTAGAGTCACGTACAAGCCTAGCGCAAAGGCTGTGCCGAGGCTTGTGACGGAACCAAACGCGAAGAAGATGGCTATGTCGAAGTGCCAAATGCGCAGCGGGACATCGACGATGTCTGTCCCAGAGTACATGAGGTTAATGGTGGCAATGCCCGCGCAAGCGAACGCCAGCGAGTTGGCGGCGATGAACGCGTCGAAGACGTACCTCCCAGACAGATTTGGCTGGCCATTGTTACCATAGTCTCCAGGTAGAGTGAAAGTTGCAGCAAATGCCACACTTGCCATGAGCACTGAGCCGAGGCCCAGAGTCTGCGTGGAAGTTGTCATTTTCTGTGCTTCTTCCTTTTTATCCAATGGCTTGATGTACTGTTCTTCAAAGTGATCCATCCGACGGTTTCCGTGCTTAGCATGACAAAACTTTAATGCGCTATTGATTAAGAATCTGGAATTCTGAAAAAACAAAACATATATATGCTATCAGTATTATATTCATTCACATTGATCACTCTTGCATTGTTAGCCTGTCTTTGATAGAGGCAGGCCGGCCTGAAACTGAGAGAATTCTATATGAAATATGAATATACTTACCCACGAACAGAAAGATCCATCACAAATATTACTATCCGACAGGTCTAGAGCAGTTTCCCCATTGTTATTGGTTATATTTAAGTTGACCTGCAGTTTCTCCAAGAGTAAGGAAAATATGTCCTGAAACCCGAGTTTTACTGCCAAGTGTAGTGCAGTGTTGCCATCCTTGTCCTGCATGTTCCAAATCCACGACAGCGACGGAGTTTTGCAAGCATGCGCGACTACATGCCATCGCTTCTTCTCGACAGCGATGTGAAGGAAAGTTCTTCCTCTAGTGTCACGCAGTCCAGCGATGTTGGGACACTTCTGCAGAAATCTGACAACGGCCTTGTTCGATCCTATGCTGGCAGCAATGTGCAGTGGGAGTAGCCCCTCGTTATCTGACTGATACATTGGAGCTACATTGGCTTGCAGCACCTGTTCGAATGGCATGCCTGGATGCCAAATACCACTGATCCAAGGGCGGTGGATCCAGTAGTTTATAGGTTTTGGGCGCAGCAATGATGTTGCGAAATGAAGGGGTGTGCTCCCGTTTTCATCCCCTTGCGTTGTCAGGCCAATGTTCCATCGTAGTAGCATTCTGGTCATCTCTGCAAATGACGACACACTTCTCGCGTTAACTGTCATATTCTATTCATTTAGTAGCTAGCTAGGTTTTTTTTTACTGAACTGGAGGGGACTAGGACCCTACAGGAATTTATTTATTAAAACGGTAATAAGGTTTATACAGGGCAAGAAAAAAAAGAAACTTCAAGAGACAAAGAAAGAAAGAAAGGAAAAGGACGAAGGACACAAGGACAGTTACAACAGTTTTTGACTCCATAAATCAATTGAAAATTTAGGGCCTATTTGGTACTTCACTAGTGAAGCTGTTTTTTAGAAAATAGTTTTACAAACAACTTTCTAGGTAAAGCTGAGCTATTTTGAAAAAAATGTTTGGCAAAACAGCTTCACCAACAACTTTATACATGCATATGAGAGAGAAAGAGGGGAGAAAGCTGTGATAAACTACTATTTTCAGCTTCATCCCACTTCATATGTTTGTGAGAGGGGGAGAGCTTTAGTGATGAAGCTGTTTTGAAAAGAGGTGTTTGGTAAAAAAAACAGCTTATAACAGCTTCATAAAAGCTATTATAAGTTGTACCAAACATGCCCTTAGCCTTTTGGCCTTAAAGAAACCAGCTTCAACTCTTTCTTGAGCTAGGTTTAATTTGTAACCAAGCATACAAGAACCCTACGTAAATATAAACAAGGCTATGGATGTGCAGCGCGCCAGCGCCTGCTGAAATCAATTCAAGATAACATTCAGTCGCTTCTTATGGCTAGAGATGAAGAAATAAAAAAAAACTCGACCCACGGGGGTAAGACAGTCCCCGGGCATTGCGTTTAAATAGAAGAAAACCTTCTCACGTAGGTCGAGAAAAATCCCCGAACCCGTGCTCCACCACAGGGGCACCGTAACACATGTGAGACTGAGCCAGGCCTAAAGACCTGTGCTTTGGCCATGGGATAGACGAGATAATTTTTTTTAACCACGACATAAATACCTGAAAATTCGCTTCTCCAGGAGTCAAACCCAGGACCTATGGAGTGCCATCGAGGAGCTCTAACCGTTTGGCTAAAGGCTCTTGGCAACCTGAATAGTTTGTCATAGTTACAGGCCTTAATTAGATGGCTGTAGCTGTTGAATTTTTATGTTTGTTTACTTTTGATTCACTTTTCGGTTCAGACTTTCTCTATCTTTGTTGTACAGTTTGATAACTGCTTCCTACTGAATGAAAAGTCAAGGCAGAGCCCCTGCCAATCTTGCTAAAAAATGAACATAAACAATGTTTCTAAGAGAATGACTCTTAACGAGAACCTTATTGCGCTATATATAATAGAAGAATATAAGCCTGTATAGTTAAGTTTTCTTCACGGCCAGGATATGTTTTGTTCATAATAATTTATTAAAATACGTCAGTACAAAAGTCATTTGTACAGTCAGTTTGGAACCCTTTGTTACTTAGTGCTGGATTTGAATGGGTGTTCTTGTTCACATGTGTTTACCAATTGAACAAAACAACAAATTAAAATGCATCCATAAATATATCAATGTTGTACCTTGGCCTCGAAGAACAGCAGCATGCAATGCATTTTGCCCATTAGGTCCAGAATAAGAAAGATTCCCACCGCTCCTGACATACATCGACTTGGCAATGTCGATGCGTTCTAGCAAGACGGCCAGATACAATGGCGACATGCCTTGTTTAGGAAACAAAGCCAGTTCCGAATCAGCCTCCATTAGAAGTTCGACGGTGTGCTTGCTACCATGCCGGACGGCGTCGTGCAAGGCGGTTTCCTGCCTCCCATTCTCCTTCCTCACGACTTCCTTGAGCCTCTCTCCGCTGCCGCCGTCGTCCTCGCTGCTGGCCAGAGCGATGAGACGAGCGATCATTCTGGGCCTCCCAGCTCGGGCAGCACAGTGCAGGGGTGTGTCATCCTTGCTGTTCTGCGCGACCAGGAGGTAGCTGGCCCTGCGGTAGGCGATGTCGGCGCTCCTCAAGAAGCCGTCGCCGCCACCACAGGTAGCCAGCACATGTAGTGCTGTGTCGCCGTCGACGGTGACACCCTCTAGAAGCGGTGCAGCAGTAGGAGGAGGCCACGCCGCCGCCGTCGCCGTGTGATCGGCACCTTCTTCGACGTCAGAAGCTTCCTGATGCAGCGCTGGGCCTGAGGTGTCGCCCTCCAGCAATTCAGTGAATGTTTGGGTTGCCACGGCATCCGCTGGTGGACCGTGATCTTGCCTATTGAGAAGTTTGCTCAGTGCCCTCCAGGAGCCAAAGCATGCTGATGCTAGCAGCAAGGGATTCATGGAACACATCGCGCGCGGTGGGTTCAGGTGCCGAGTTTCTTCAGTTTGCTGAAACGAGCAAACTTGCTATATAAGTATATTGTATAGTAGGGTGCTAAATGTTTAGCATGCTAGTAGAGCCCTTATAGTTAGACAGCACGCGTGAGAGTGTGGCCACTTGCCTCTAGGCTCTAGGCTCCTCACAAAGCAAAACCACAGTAAAAAGATAGGCATTATTTTCTAAAGTTTATATGTTAGGAATCAATAATGCCCATTCTCGGGCATATGAGAAAACAAAATCCAAAGAAAAGAATAACCACACCGTCAGGCATCCTCAAAATTAAATAACCTGGAAGAGGTGAGGTGCCAACTAGCCAAAGCCAATGCAAGGACTGCCAAGGAGATGATAGATAGAGATGGTCCTAGTCCTGCACGGGAAGGAGCAGCTAACAGTGATCATGATGCCATGGTTGTGGTGGGGAGTGCGGAACAAATGGAGAGAGGAAGGTAGAAGAAGGTTTTCTGCAGAGATCGCTTAGGGACAGCGTTTCTGAAGGACAGATTTCAGCAGAGGGAAATAAACCTGGTATTGTCAGAATTCGTTAGTCAAGGAATTGGAGCAGACCAGCACCGGGTGAACTGAAACTTAATTTTGATGGCGCATTCCACAGCTCAAGCAAGGATGGAGATTGCAGCTTTGCTATCAGGGATGAGAGGGGCCATGTGTTGAGATCGGGAGCTAGCTGGCTGGAAGAATCGCTTCTTGATCCTTTTCACTCTGAGTTGCTTGGCTGCCTTGCTGGCATACATGAGGCCGTCAATATGAGTGTTCAGCACATTTGTGTGGAAACTGGAAACAGACGCTACTCAAAAGTAAAGGAGGCTCTGGGAAATGATGAGTATCGACTACCGGTGATAGGAGGTTTGATCACGGAACTGAAATTTCTACCGAACTATGAATTTAGTACTCCCACATCCCTGAAAGAATAGATTTCTAGAAACCGTGTCAATCAAACTTTTATAATTTTAACTAATTTTATAAATAAAAATAACAACATCTATAACATAAAATGGACACCATATGAAAATATATTCTATGATAAATTTTTTGATATCATAAATTTTAATGTATTTTTTTTTCAAAAAAGTAGTCAAAGTTTAAAAATTTTGACTTCAGACAAGTCTATAAATCTATTCTTTCAGGGACAAAGGGAGTACACGTAACATTCGAGTTTGTAATAGTGATTGTAACAAAGTAGCACATAACTTAGCTACTCTTGGATGTAATCCTCCCAGTGGTCTGCGAATGGTTTGGGATGGTGTTCCTCACCCTGTTGAGGACTTGGTGACCAGTGATAGCTGGGCCTTAAGAGTAATAAATTCGCCAGGAGGTTTTTAAAAAAAATCTGGGAAAACAACGTATGTTCTGACTTTGGGTGCATGCAAGATTTCAGTGCTAAGAGGCATATGGTATCTATATTACAGCTGTATGTATTTCTGTGAGATGTGAAAACCAATTTTATATAATTAGATATTTGGATATAATTTCCTCACTTTTACTAGTCAATTATTTGTTACAGACAGTCATAAAGTATGGTCGCAAAAAAAAACTTCGATAAAATATGGTTGGAAAAAAAAAACTTCATTAGGTTGGGAGTCCATCTCATATTCCTAGCTTCTTTATTTTGTCCGAATCTTGTGCTTTCTCCTTATCGAACAAAGTATGTGTTGGTTCTTATACACGATAATTAAATTTCTGTTGCGAATCCATGGGATTACGGGAGGACACAAAGCAAAGGACAGATCATTGCATGAAGAGCCTTTTGTTCTTTGTTATTACCGGTCCCATATTCCTAGCTTGTGAGTCCTTGCTACGCAGATTGGCCTTCTTTGGAAATGTAAGCGGTAGCCTTAGACACTCCATTTTAGCATCTTAAAACTTTAAACTAGTACCACTGTACTTGGAATCCATCGGAGACACATGAAGGTACCATCACATGCATGCATGTTCCTTTTTGTTCTTAACTTGTTGCTTGTCCAATTCTTATGTTCCCTTCTTCATACCCAGACAAACCTCTTATTGACACCCAAAATTTAGCAGAAATTGAGATATTTCACATTGAGGCTGGAATAACTGTCACATCCGGTTTTAAGAATAAAACCAGATTTACACCATATGTGAGCCCAGAAAGTCAAATCTCACATATAGCCACAAATTGAGGTGATATCGAAAGACAACACTTAAATACATAACATATAAGGTCAAAGGATAACCTCAACACAGCAAACAGCGGAAAGACGACTCTGAACTTCAGGCGAAGGCTCCAACTTCACAGGGACAACTGACTGGTTTATCACAAACCTAACTCCTTTAACTCTTGCAATCTGATATGGTTGATAAGGCAAAGGTGAGCACTTAAAGCACTCAGCAAGAGTAACATAGGGTTATGAAGCTCAAAAGACTGACACTGGTTTACTGCGGTTGCTTTTAACTTGGTCAAATTTTAACAACAATTAGCTTTAGTTATGCTTAACCCAGTTGATAACCACATGATAATTAATGAAACAATCTCATATATCACATCTCCAAACTTACCATCATAAGTTGTTCAACAACATGAGTATCTAACACTGTGAGTTTTCCAGGCCGCTCGTGACCGTGAGCACGGCTATCATGATAGTTTTACACTCTCCAGAGGTTACGCACTTTACCCACAAGCCGTGTAACCCATATGCCCGGGACGGCCAATCCCAAAACACTGCCAAGGTGAGCGGGCAGGGTACACTATGAAGTCTTTCAAAAGTCTTCCCAACATGTCGACAGACCCTACGGACCCAAGGGCAAGGGGTATGTAAAGCCCCTACTCGATGGTCCCTTTCGAAGCGGTATCCACCCTAGGCCATGTCCTACAACCAGCTCGGCAATGGTGCCTTTCAGGAACTGTCAACATGCCGGTACGAATCTCCATACTTGACTAAAACCAGAGCCATATAGCACTCATGGTTGCATTATTATCCCAGCTTTTGCCCTACAGTGGGGTCCTATTCCATGTTGCTACAAAAGCCAATTTTATCTCATTGTTGCACATATCATTAATCAATATTCGATTCAATATTCATCACGTAAAGCATAGCAAAACTACCCATATGCATAGAAACCCATGGTGACAAGGTAAAAGGTAACAAGCTATGGTATAGATCTAAATAGGAATCAAATTAGACACATGCAATCATGTCTAGGTGAATTAAAGTGAATAGGTAACAAGGATGATCCCATGTTAAGTTTGCCTTAAACTCTTAGATCCTTTCTTCACTTGATTCTCGATCTTCTGATGACTTCTTCTTGATCTCCACGTAATTCTCACTGATTGGACAAGATCATAAACACCACACAAGCATCTGACAATCATACAAAGCATACAATATATCTACTTTAGAACAATACACCAATCATTGAAAAAGATTTAAAAGAAGTCTACATCTTGCTACGATCACGCAGACGTGAGAATCACACTAATCGGATCTATAAAGGAAAAGGAACGTCTACCGAAGATTAGCTTTTATAAGACAATTAGACTTCATTTATTTTATTTATATAAAAAACATATATTGGATACTTCAGAGAAATACCCAAATTAAATTAAGTCACATTACATTTGCTTTGTAAAAACAAGATTAAACTAAGTATGTTTTGTTTTATGAAAAGCCGAGGTGGAAAAACCTAATTGATTTTAATTGGAAAACTATTGATTATATATATTAATCAATTATCATTTTATTTCAGAGAATAAAACATATTTAATATTGTTACTAACAGGTAGATCTTATCTTTAGGAAACCAACGCAACTCGAACGGGACAAAATGGATCTAAAACGAATAAACTATAGATTAAACAAGTTTTTAAAGAGCAAGATTAAAGCATTAAAAAAATTAATTTACTTTTATTTTCAAAAGTAATTAACATAGATGATATCTATACTACTGGATAGAACATAAAATTACGGATCTAACGCAACTTGAACGGATCGATTTGGATTAAAAACGAGCAAATTATAAGCATTTAAAGTTCAGTGGCAAAACTATAAATAAGGATTTTCTTTATTTTCGAAATAAAACAGATCTGAAAAGGGAATACGTTTTCCCGAGAGGAAAGCGTAAAGATGAAAGGTGCCATAGGACTACGGGTTGAGTGGCCGAAAGCCGAGGGGCTCTTTAGCAAGATTACCCGCGAAGGGGTGAGATTGATCTGAGGCCGTTGGATCTGATCTGACCGGCCCAGATTAGAAGAGAGGGAGAGAGGGCGGCGCGGCGGCCGGAGCAGAGGCGGAGGACGGCGGCGCCATGGCCGGCCCGAGCCCGTACTCGCCGGCGGGGGTCGATCGGAGGCGCTGGTGCTCGGTTTTCGAATCCGAGAGCACCGGGAGAAAGAGGAGAGGGGGGCGGACTCACCTGGGAGCTCGGAGGGGCTCGAGGACGGACGGGAAGGACCGACGGCGAGGGACAGCGGCGGCGGCTTCCTGTGACGCGACGGCGGGGTCAACCGGAGAGCAAAAGAACGGAAAAAGAGAGGGGGAAGATGTTCCGCACGTACGCGAAGTTGGTGCGACGCTCGGCGAAGAGCTTGGAGCGGCCCAAGGCGCGGAACGGCGCTCGGCGGCGGGAGCAGAGCGGCGGCAATGGCGGCATTGCTACTGCTGCGGCTGCGAGGCGATGCGAGGACGGGGAGAGGCGGTGTGGCGGCGGTGCTATATATATGAGCAGAGGGGAGGAGTCCCACGCGGTTACGCGCGCGGCGGTTGCGGCGCACGCGGCGTCTCTGCTCGGCAGAGGCCGAGCCGGAGAAGGGAGGAAGGAGACGGCGGCCTGACAGGCAGGGCCGCGGCGTCGGTGGGAGAGAAAGAGAAAGAGAGAGAGGGCGTGCTGGGCCGAGGCCATGGTCGGCCCATGCGGGAAGAGAAAGGGAGGGGGAGGGGCACTGCGGGCTGGGCCGACAGGCCGAAAGGAGGGAGGAGAGGGTGAGACAGGGTTTTCTATTTATTTTTCTTTTCTTTTTGCAAATGATTTTCAAACTGATTTTCAAAAGGGTTTTGAAATATTTCTTTGAGTTTTGAAAATCAAACAATGCAAAGAAATATGCGGAGGCATGCAATGCACAAACATGTTGGACCCTAACATGTGATATTAGTTTTATTTATTTAATTCTATGAGCACAAAATTTGCTTGAAATAAATCAAATTAAAGCAAATTCAAATCTAATTTCTATTTTCCAATTTGAAGAATCATGGCCCTAGTTGGTTTCGATGATTAACGACAATTAGAGATTATTATGGCTAACGTGTGTTTTGCAGAGGCTATGCGTAGCTTAGCCATAGTGATCAAGGAGAATGGGCTCTAATGGTCATCACTTAGCCCCCAAGATGGATATCATTTCGGTTTTCTAAAAGACATGATGAAGACCCTAGAATGATAGGCTAAGTGCCAAAAGGAGATGAAGGGCACTTAGAATTAGATAGGGCTTCTCTTTTTATCTTTGACCGTACTATTAAGAGGGGTTGAGATTAGTAGCTTGACTTATGAAAGCTTCATGACTTAGGTGTGGTGCACACTTGACTTCCTTAGCTCTAAGCAAGCCCATGGTGACCGTAAGATAGCCTAGAACAAATTCCATATTCATCGCGACGAAAAACGGAGTTGTCAAAATCGTTTTCTGGGCGTCGGACGCTCCTGGCAGGGGCGCCGGACGTTGTCCGTCGGCAACGGACAGAGGCATCGGACGCTGGGTGGTTGAGTCCACAGCGTTCGTCGACCTTCCAGAGGGGATGTTTTCTGGCTAAGTGTTTCAGGGTCCGTCGGACGCTGTCCGTCGGCCAGGCGTCGGACGCTGGTAAGAGCGTCCGTCGACCTTCCAGAGAGGGTGTTTTTCAACCCTAGCCAGAGCGTAGCGTCGAACGCTGAGGATGAGCGTCCGTCGCCCAGTGACGTAGCGTCCGTCGCTGGGAACAGTGTGTCAGAACTAGCCGTTGGGCAGGGCGTCGGAGCGTCCGTCGCCCAAACTATGAACAGAAACTAGCCGTTGGGCATGCGACGGACCGTCTGTCGCCTAGTCGACAGAGCGTCCATCGCCAACTTAAAATACCAGCCCGAGGCAGTTTTCAGAGGGTCTATTTATAGCCCCTCCCACTTCTCTCCCACCTTGCCTTTGCTCATTTGAGTTGCTGAGTTTGTTGAGAAGGTTGGGAAGAGAGCAAGAGCCCTAGAGAGAGAGAGTGATTCACGAATCCATCCATCCTCTCTCTAGTTCATCCAAGAGTTCAAGTGTGCATCCTCTAGTTGTGAAGCTTGAGTGAGTCAAGCGAAGATCGAGGCTTGTTACTCTTGGTGATCGACATCACCTAGACGGTCCGGTGGTGCTCGGAGGAAGGTAATCGCCGGAGGATTGTCGGCGGCCCTTCTCCATCGATGTTTGTGATCGGTTGTGGGCGATTCACTGAGCCGGAGTGGCGAAGAATCAGCCCGTAGAGAGCACTCATCCCTTACGCGGGATTGAGGAGGAGCCATACCTTGCGAGGTGTCCAACGAGGACTAGGGGGGAGTGTCGACTCCTCGATACCTCGGCAAAACATCGCCGTGTCAAGCATCTCTTTCCTTACCTCTTTTTTACCGCATTACTTTCCGCACTTGTCATTCTTTTCATACTAGAATTGTGTAGGAAGTTTTCGCTTTCATTTGTCTTGCTACCGCTTTCTAGCTAGGACACACAAGCGGTAGGCACTAGGGGGTTAATTGGCTCTTTATAGGTTTAATTCTTGTTTAGAAATTAAAAAGAGCCCGATTCACCCCTCCCCCCTCTTGGGCATTTTGATCCTTTCACAATTTTAGGTTGTTACAATAACCCATTTTAGTGCTAAAACTTGTTCATCGAGACAAACCTCTTTGATCTACAAGTTTTGTAGTGCCAACATGTTTTTGCAGGTTGTACTCCCTCCGTTCCAATTTATAGTTTGTCTGACTTTTTCAACTCTAAGTTTGATCACTTGTCTTATTTATTTTTTTTATAAAATATCATTTCTTTTGGTGCGGCAATGAATGACTTAAATTTGACTATGTTTACATAATTTTTTTTTAATAAGACGAGCGGTCAAACTTAAGATAAAAAAAGTCAAACGAATTATAAATTGAAACGGAGGAATATAAATGCAGAGAAGGGCATATCCAAAGATTTCAGATTGACTTAACCGAAGACACAAAGAAGCACTTAAACCAGCACCAAAATAAGGTCACTATTGGGGATTCGATAACACAGTCCCTATTTAGTTACATAACCCTCAGAAGTTTTGGATCTGCTTCATTTGTGTAGGCCACATAAGTACGCGAAATTTTCAAAATGATTAGCTTTCAAGAAGGAACCATGAAGAAAATATTTTGACCCTCGCTGAGTTGACTGCGAAAACAAAGATCCCAAAGACGGATCAACCATGAAGATCGAAGACGGATGGTCACCTTTGGCAAGACCTTCAATCGATGCTCAATCGATCTAACAAAGTGTGAGGTCGGTCTATGAAGATTCCAAGACACGAAAAACATTATGCAAAGGTTGAAACTACACGGCAAAGTCTCGGGTCATGATAATATTTTTTAAAACTGTATCGAGGTTATGGAAGTTTGTAAGAATGACCAATGCGTCCTCATCATGCCTTGTAAGCTTTTTTTTTATATATTAATAAAAGCACAGTAGGGGCACCCCCTCCTGTTTTCATAAAAAAAAAACGTCTTGTAACCAATTCGATGGGCTCCCACCCAGAGTTCAAATCCTGAGTGCGACACTTTATTCTGGATTTATTTCAGAATTTTCCGATGCTACGCATATAATTATAGGTGACATTCCCGTCGACAGCGAGGCGCGTGCTGTGACTTCACCAACTTCAAGATTTGCCGGCTCAGTCCTTCGAAGGTGCTCATAGGGGTAGGGTTTGCGCGTGTGTCCGTAGGGGCGAGTGTGCATACGTGTTGAACGTCTGCGTTGTACTGTGTAATCTCAAAAAAAAAAATTCAATGAATATATAGCAAAGATCAGGGGCAAAAGGGAAATCTAGTAGAATATTCGAGTCATTGCAGCCTCGCAGATCACCACAGCAAGCAAAGTTGAACAGCAGCACATGCAAACATCATATGAACATTGAATATGCACTTCCTCTGCACTTTCCTGTAACTAGAATCACACAGATAATCAGGTTTACATTTTGCAGCAAACGACCGCCAGTAAGACCTCATCAAGCAGGCTATAAAAACTGAGCTTGCTGGAATGGAGTTCATCACACAAATCTAACAATCAGTTTCTGTAATGTACATCGACCTACCTACATATGGCGGCATCCATGAACTGTTTGTTAGTATGGCATCTGGGCAGTCTTTAATTCATCACCTTCTACTTGCTCTTTTGCTCCTGTAACTGCTAAGAGTCGAGAGCCCCCCTGCAAATACTGACATCTCCGAGGTGGGGACGAGGGCTGGATCGATGGGAGTGGAGAAAAGAAGCTTGTGTTGTTGTTTGGAAGGTCAAAGTCGTACAAGTCATCCGTAAACATAGCAAATTCAGCATCATCATTTCTCAAGTCCAGTGGCAATGGCATGTCCCTGCTGGATTCAAGCCTTTCAGGCTCCAGCACCACACTGTCGAGGTCTGTCAGTGATTTGATTTGACGCTCCAGAGAAGCAATTGTCTTCTGGCACTCTGCGAGCTTCCCAGCTGCGTTAGCGAGCTCCTTCTCCTACAAAAATGACAACATTTTGACTTGAATTCAGTGATGCTAATGGTCCTGTTTGTCCAATTGTCCTCTGAAATGATATGCTTAAAGTACTATAAATTCGTATGGGTCTATTAGGTATTTAGGTTCAGGTGCTATAGAAAGGGAAGAAATTTACCTTCTTAACCTTCAGATCTCCGTTCGAGTTTGCGAGCCGCCAGAGCTTTGCATCCCGGCTATCTCTTGATAACTGAATCTCCAGCTTTTGGCATTTCTGTTCGTACTCTTCTGACAGCAATCTCTCCTGCTCGATCTCCCTATGGAGCATGCTCATCTTGTTTGTCAATTTTATGAGTTCCCTATCTGCTGTTTTAAGTTTATGTTCCATAGCCATCTTATCTGACTGCAAAGTCTCTACATTGGCAGTGAATTTGTCGGTTAACAACATCTGCTCCTTGAGTTTTTCTTCCAATGAATCCACCTTCTGGCTGAGAATTTTGGAATCCTGATGTGCTGACTCTGCTTCCGACTCCAACACCTTTACAGCCTCTAGAGCTTCTAGCTGCATCTGGAGCTCTGCAGAAAATACCTTCTCCTTTTCCACATCGTGCTCAAGAGCAGTCACCATGTCACGCAGTTTTGCAGCTTCCGAGTTCACTAACTGGAGTTGCTCCTCCAATGATTCTTTAGCAGACTCCATAGAACGAGCTCTCTCTGCTTCAATCTTCATCTCTAACTGTGCTGAGAATTCCTCATGAAGTGTCTTTTCCTTTTCTAACTCACTCTGTAGTTGTTTTGTGATCTCTTCCAGTTTCTGTATTTCAGCGTTTGCTGAAGACAGCTGTGTCTCCAAGGATTCTTTAACAGCCTCAGCAGTTCTTGCTGCTTTAGTTTTCACTTCTATGTTTGCTGCAAGCTCTTTACACAATGCCTTCTCTTTTTCTACCTCACCCTCGAGTGTTTCGACAACATCTCTAAGCTTCTCTGCTTCAGTATTTGCTGAACACAGTTGTGCCTCCAATGATTCTTTAACTGCATTGACAGCTGCTACAACCTTTATATGTAACTGTGCTGTTAATTCTTCACGCAGTGCCTTCTCCTTCTTGATCTGATTCTCTAGTGCTTTGACAATGTCACGCAGTTTCCCCATTTCAGTGTTTGCTGAACACAGCTGTGCTTCCAGTTCTTTTTTAGCATTCAACATGGCTTCTGCATTTTCTTTCTGCTGCACAGAAAGATCTCGTTCAGCCTGAACTCTCTCTTCCAGTGATGCCACAGTCAGGTGAAGCTCTTTAGCTTGTGTTGACATCAGTTCTAACTGCGACTCCAACTCTTTCTGCTCCGCATTTTCCTCCAATGAAGTTACAGCCATATGTAGCTCCTCAACTTCTACAGATTTGGACTCCAACTGCAACTCCAAAGCCTTCCTCTCAGAGTCCAAACGCTCCACATCTTCCAAAGCAGAAAATTTGGAGTCATTTGCTGATTCCAACTGCATCTGCATTTCGACCAGCCTGTTCTTTGCTGCCACTAGCGCATCGCAGGAAATGTCAAGCTGGTTTCTAACCTCCATAAGTGCCATCTCAAGCTCCCTTTTCTCGCTTGAAATTGCTTCAAACTTTTGCTGCAAATCTGCGACCTTGTTTTGCAATTCTTCAGTTTCTACTTTCAAGGAGCTGCTTCTTGTGACAGCCTTGTCAGAATCTGTTTCCATTTCAAAGTTAGAGCTCGTCCCATCTGATTCAGGCAATGCAGCTAACCTTTCCATCTCAAGGAAATCATCCATTATGTCAATCTCAACAGGATTGTTCACAATATTTCTTGAACCATCCTTGCCATTCTTGAACTGATCAAGCTCAGCAATCAAAGCCGATGCCCATGAGTCGGAATTTTGTAGATCATTATCAACACCCACCATATGCTCCTCATGGTCGGACTGGCTGTCAGTCAGTGATTCCATGCAGCAATTGTTTCGTGTAGACCTAGAATTATTGATCAGTGTTGTTTTCCGTGTTAAATGCTGTAGCCTGCGGCATTCTGCCTCAACCCTGGCAATCTTTTTAACACTTTCCAAGTGTTGTTTACTTGCTGTCTCCGCTGCTTGGTTGCTCAGATCTCTTTCCAACATTAGTATCTTCAGATCCTTGGACTGTACAGGAAGTTTGGCCTTGAGATCTGTATTCTCTTTCTCAAATGCCTGAAGCTTGGCCTTAAGGTCCAAGTTCTCTCTCTCAATTGCCTGAAGCCTTTCTTGTAGATCATGCTGTAATATCATGGAAGATGACCCTTCTAATCTGGTCACTTCCAGCCGTTTTTTTAGCTCTGCGATATGGTTTTGGTGCTCAGGGTTTTCAGACTGCGGCACCAGAGATTTGGAAAATATTTCACGGATTTTGTCCTCTTGTTCTTCCCTTGCCAGCCGCAGTTGCCTGACGCATTCCTTCAGGGCCTCATCTAGGTGGCTGACTTGATCTTGGAGAGAAGCATTCTTCTGACAAGAAGCTTCAAGTAGCCCCTTCAGAGTAGTAACTTCAGCTTCAGCTTGTTCCCAACCTACAAAAGAAGTTTCAGAAACAAGATTAAGAGAACAGCTATATAGGATGAAAGCAGACTTCTCACACATGCAAATTTAAGATTGACATTCATTACTAGAAAAAAGATGAAATGAATCTAACTGTACTTTCACAATGACTTCATAGGTTCAGTCATAAAAAACTAAACATTTTTTGCACTCACTTCGAGAGAATTTACTAAGGAGCAAAAGTTACCTGCAACAGCCTCTTCTGTGACTTTAGCATGCTGCTTCACCAAGTCCTCTTTTGCTCTGATGGTCAAAAGCGCAGCAGAAAGCTTGCAGTTCAAACTCTCCAAGGTCTCCTTGATTTCTTCATCTCTAACATTGGAGGATACATGTTGTTCTAATGATTGACCATGTTCTCGATTAAAATTGTTCAAATTGACCCCTGTTGCTAGCTTGCCATCCAAGGATCTTGCTGCTCCAGTTTCTTGTCTGTAATCATACTTACTTCTTGAAGAGGCTTCAGGGGATTGAGATTGACCCTGAAATCGCAAAGCATTATCTGAGACGGGACTTAAATCTCATGATTGAACATATAGACCAACTATTTTCATAGAAAGAGCGAATCATTTGTTGCAGCATTTAAACTGTGTCCCAGAGCTACACTAGAAGTTATCTATGTCTAGACTAAGTTAAAAATCCTTAGCTGACATACTTATCACCATTTGAGTGGTCAAATCATTCACTGTTCTTCCAAGGAATTGCAAAGATTTTGATTGTTAAAAAGTACATTTAATGTGATTGATGTTTGTGTAACTTAATACACCAGGAACATTTAAGTCAACTACCACAGATCAAGTTTACAGAACTCCCACAGTCCCACTTGAGTTGATTAACCTAACTAATAGGCAACTACAATGAATTCTACTTATAGCATCAGTAGAACTAAAGTTTAGATTTTTGCATGCAAAGATGCATTGGGTAAAATTCGAAATCAACTGGACCCAGTTACCCAAATATTAGGAAACTTCCCCCCTAGGAAATTTCAGGGTCCTACAACTGAAAAGAGCTACAGTTTTTCAACAAAATATGGTAAACTCCAAATACATTATCATGTAAAAAGTAATAACCGCAACCAAACTGTACAAAAATGTACAGGACACAAATTAAGGCATGCTACTGAACCTGATCATCAGAGCGCTCGGAATGTGACGACACAGACAGAGAGCTGTCACTGCCCCCGGGGCTCTTATCCGATGGCTTGCGTCTCCAGAGCCAACCTCCTCGATCCATAACCATGAACCACTCAAAAGATCAAAAGTGGTACTTTTGCTTTCTCCCTCTTTGGGGCTACCACCATGTGCAGGTCTGAGAGATCAACATTTCACATTGGAGAGACAGCTGTGCACCAGAAGCAGAGATGTTGTTTACTATTACTAGTGTGAATTAAAAAAAAACATGCAGTATAGATTATCACTTGAGAAAAAATGGTAACAGATTATGAAAGATGGAGTTGTAACATATATAGCAGAAACTGTGAAAGGTAGAGGCTATTTATTGGAACTAATATTCGTAGCATGATGGTACAAAGACAGATAGCAGCTGATCCTTCTCTATCAGGCTATTTAGTCAACTAAAACTAACACGTTGATACAACATAAGCATCCAAACTCTTTGGTCCGGATAGAATGAGGCCAAACAAATACTAGTATGCGTGATCCATACATCTGTTGCGAAAGAAAAGGACATCTCTCGCCTACGATGTATGATTCAACTTGGCAAAGAAAAAAAGGGACGGAGAAAGAAATTGGTCCCCGTCAACATGTGCAGCAAAGCACCGGCTCCTTTCTTTAGCACAACTTTGGTGGCACTTTCTTTCACACACACTGACACTGCTTATATCTATATCAACACGAAACCCGACCACGGTAGAGTAGAATCTCAGGAAAAACAGGCGACGGCACGGCCCCCAAACAAAAAAATGCTTGCAATGGGCAGAATTGCAATGGACCAAAAATCTATCACCTTTCGTGCTGCTGCAGCAACGAAGAACACCAAAGAAGTAAAAACAATTTGCAGGCAAAAGCCATTTTATTATTGCTGTAAAAGTAGTACTGCTGTTTTGTTTCACAAGTACTACGCCCATGTCGCATCATCAGAGCTATAGTAGCAACAAAAAAACATGACTACTCCCCGTTCCCCAGCTGAAGAGGGAACAAAATCCATCGGCGGCGAACATAGAGGGAGGCGCGAATGAAGGCGAAATCATTGAGCACATGCCACTTCCTGAAATCAATCACCTAAAGAAACCTCCGAGAGGAATCCGCCGCCAATCGATTCAAAACCCCATCTTTCCCGTAGCCGAACCCAGCGGAGAAACCCAAGATAGAGTGAGAGAACGCGGGGGCGCTCGAGGAGGAACCCAAAACACCATGGAGCAGCAGTAGTAGTACTAAATACGGAGTAATAAGTAGTACTAGTGCAGCATAGCGAGCGAGCGAGCGAGCGAGCAAGAAGCAAGGACGACGAGGAGGAGAAGCCATGAATGGCGGGGGAGGGGCATTGATAGGTGGTGGTAACCTGTGCGGAGTTAAACGGAGAATGCCGCGCATCACATACAAGAGCGAATGCACAAGGACACACCCGACGCTCGGTCTCCGTGAGAGAAGAACTCAACTCAGCTCGGCGCTCACGGACTCTAGGCCTCTCCTAGTCTCCTATATCTCCTCTTTCTTCACTAACTCCGCTTTAGGACAGCGCGGCGCAGGTGGGATCGGAAAAGCGGGCATTGCCCGATGCCCGGCCAGCTCACTGGAACGGGAGATGGGTGGTGGGGAGGAGGAGAGCGCAAGGAACAAGCAAAGGCGGACAAGCGCGAGGGCAAGAACACGAGCCGCCCCGGGGATGGAAGGGGGAAAAGGTGAAAGGGACAACTACTAGTTAGCGGGCACCACAGCACCGCACCGCACCTCCTCTCCTCTCCTCTCTCGCCATGTGAGCGGGGTGGGAGTGGAGTCCACAAGCAGGCACAGGCGCAGGAGACTGATGATGAGCTGAGCGAGCGGCTGGGGGAGCTCGGCTCGGAATCGGATCTCCTCTCCTCTCCTCTCCCTCCTCGAATGCTCTCGGGCCTCGAGGCGGCGACTGGAGTTGAGTGGAGTGGCGATGCGCGCGTGCGATGGATGGACCGGTGGTGCCAGCATCGGAGCGAGTGATAAATGCCAGGACGGATCCAAAGCCGCCCCCTTTTCTTCCCGCACCGCCACCCGAAATGGTGAGCCAGAAAAAAGAGAGAGAGAGAGAAGAATGAAGTAGAGCAGTGGTACTGTACATTCCGTAGATACGGTGGGAATACTAGGCGGCGCCATTAGCGTCTTCCTCCTGCTCCGTGCTCGCTCTCGAGGCCTCCCCCTCTGTTCTCCTTCCCTTCCCGCGCGGGGGGGCTCAAATCCAGAAGCAAAGCAAACACGCAGCAGGCCGGACCACCACCTGCTGGTGCTGTGTGCTTTCCTCTTGCTCCTCCCCCTCCCTCTCCCGGTCTACTATGGACCAGCTGCCTCAGCTAGTCGACTGCATTGCATCGAGTACAGTAGCAGCAGACTGGTGGGTGGTTCTGCTAGGGATAGGAGGATTAGCAATAGTAGTGCATTGCATTAGTTCAGTAGGAGCACTCTGTACTACTAACCACCAACCACTGCTGCATTAGCCGTTAAAGATTCTGCCTGATTGCGAGGATTGCTGCAGCTAATAAGCGACGGGTTACGGGACGTAGTACGGCGGGATCCCTGTCCCAAATTCTCTCCGCCTGTTCTGCTTTTCCAAAATCCTCTCTCTCTCTCTTTTTTTTTAATTGGAGACGTAAACGTAAGCTCTTGTTTTGTTTTGTTTTGTTTGTTTATTGATCTCTGACGATGAGATGAGACGAGACGTGTAGATGAGCGTTGAGACTTTTCTGAGCAGCCCCGCGCTGGGTTTGGCTGTTTTCGTGCACCTGACGACGGTTGCTGTCCGCTTGTCAGTCCAGCGACCTTTTCCCCCTCCTCCGCCCTCGGCGCATGTGCCGGGCGGGGCCCACACACTCCCGCAAGGGCGGTTGCGCAGTCATCGCTCCGGTGACGTCGGCCGTCGCCGTCCGTTGGGACTGAGCAGAGGATCCGTCGGCCGCCCGGTCGCCAGTCGGTCGCCACGCGCCACCGAAGCAGCAGAGGTACCAATCTACAGTACCTAGTAGGTGTACTGGTTTTTTTTTCCCGAAAGCCAACAAAGGCACCATTTCCGAGAACGAATGAATGAATGAACAACAACACTCTCTTTCTGGGCGGAGAGTGACCGTGCAAAGTTGAAGTGGATTTAAGGATCTGTTGGATGCAACAACTAAACTTTAGTTAGCTAAATTTAGCTGTCATATATCTAAACAGGCTACCTAAAACTCTAACTAAAATTTAGCTGGTTTTAGCTACTTCAATGTAGCTAAAGCTAGCTAAAGTTTAGTTGGGTCTATTAGCTAGTGCATCTAAACACCTAACTAAAATTTAGCTATGAGACTTTTTAGCTAGTTAAAATTCAACTCTGAAATTTTAGCTAGCTAAACTTTAGTTAGATGCTTCCAAACAGAGTCTTACTGTACAGTACTAGTACAAGGATGAGGATTAAAGAACTGACAGACGTTTGGTAACATTGATTTTTTTTCTACCGCTTTAGTCTCGTTCATTTGGTTTATTTAGTCTGGCTTATTAGATATGATATAGTATTTTTTTCACAACAAAAAACTAAAAATTAGCAATAGTCGTTTTATCAATAGCAAAAACGATTAGCCGAACAGAGAGTTCTGTTCGATATGGTCTCATTAAAAAAAACTAGTGTAGTTGTGACTTTGTAGCAGTCTAGGTTTTAGATAGTAGAAGCTGAGAAAATATTACTTGTTACTTTATTAGCTTATTATAAAATCTGATTTCCACATCCTAAAGTTAACATAACAGGGCTAAAAGATTTTGTTTTTGTATGGAACTAGCATATGTCCGTGCGTTACTACGGGAGCTTTAAAATTTTTAACCCAACAAAAGTTTTCTGGATTGTTTGTAGTTCCCAACACAACAGCAAAGCAACGTCTACTATGTTTGTAGTGACACTGGATTGTTTCCTCTATTCATTCCACTTTAAAATTGGGATCAAGAAAAATCACAAGTGCAGGGACCTCACCTCCCAATCTAGCGCTTGCTAACAGCGATGCTCTCCCGTCTGCTATTGTGCCACCGCTCTACCCTCCTCCCTTGACCAATTCCTGCACGAATAGCACACAATTATGAATCGGCACATCCCCAAAGCCCTGGAGCAAGAATCGAGGGTAGAGCATGAGTGGCCCACCGACCTTGTGCGTCTATGTCGTTCTGTTGCCCACCACTCTGCCTCCATCGGCAACAGACTGGAGGTTAGGAATGAGGAGCGTGGTACGTGGAACGTGGATTATTAATTTTAAGTTCCCGATTCATAGGGTGGTATATCTTATCGGAACGTTTGGTTATATGATAGGATCGTGATCCTTTAATAATTGGGACGACGAACCTAGAACGTAACAATGGGAACGTGGATCGTGTTTAGTTAATTTTCATATCGGAGCATGATGTAGTTTATAACTAAGCTAATTATTTGATCCAATAATGACATAGCTTAGAATCTATGGTTAATTATCATATGAACTGTCTAGCTTATCACATGAATGACATGGCTTTTTCTTAAAGTCAGGACGGAATATCAATAATATGCAGTACTTTTTTTTTTCTTTTTACTCCCCCAATCTTATCCTATCACCCATCACCAACGCCCGCACAGCATCACCATTCCTTCCTTCCCGAGGCACCGCACGACATCTCGTCTCCTTCCTGTTCCCCTCCTCTCTCGACGCGGCACCAGCGCCCTGCTACGGTCCCTGCGCCGGCGCAGTTGGGGCAAGGCGGCCCCTTCTCTTCCCCAACCCCCGCGCGCTCAGGCTGGCGCGAGCAGCGTGGGCCCTGCGCGATGGCGCGGCGCAGGCGGCCGCACCCTGCACAACGACTCTGCGTCGCCAGTGGCACCCGCCGCGCGCGGCCAAGGTGGCCTTCTCCTCAGCCACCCGGCCCTTCCTCCTCTCTCGCCGCTGCCGTTCGACCCCAGCGCTTTCGCCGCTGTCCGACGTTGTTGCTGTTACGCCGTCTCCTTCTCTTGACCCGGCTCACGACCCAGCCCCGTTCCTGCGACTGTACCACGCTGTTCCCGTTCCGGGAACGGGGAACGCGGCGTCGTACCGCGACCCGTTTACAGGGCTCCGCAGCCGGGGCTGCCATGGGAGAGGAGCAGATCTAGCCAGAGGAGACGGGGGGAGCAGCACCGCCGGCGTGGCCAGATTGGCGTGACGGGCAGGGCCTTAACACTAATAAGCTAATAAAAAACCCAAATAAACAGCGCCTTAACACTAATAAGCTATCTCCGTTCTTGTATTTTTGCTTTTACCATAAATCAAACCATCCATTAATTTCTATAAAAAGAATAATTGTATTACTATAATATCGTTAGATCTATTATCATACATATTTTTAAGTGCTTCTAAAACAAAACATATTTTTAAGTGTATACGAAGATGATGGAGATGAAAACAAAGGCCTATGCAAAAGGATTAAAAAGCAAAGATATAAGATAGATTTGGGCTTTGGTACGCTACTGTGAGCCATCAATTTATTTCGATCACCTGGGAGGTAATAGATGAAAGATATATATATATATATATATATATATATATATATATATATATATATATATATATATATATATATATATAATTTTTTATTTTATAAAATAGAATAAATAAGGAAAATTTTAGATATAAAAAAAACTTTTTTATAGATATGATTGTTGCCAGCGTGATCTGACTGATATAGTAAATCTTTTTATTTTTGTAACTTTATATTTGATATATTTTGATTACCATATAAATTTGTATGTAACTTTATACACTAGATTTTGTTGTGGTAGAATTTGTGTGTGTACGTGATTAGTCTGTGTAACACGCAAGCGTGCGCTATTCGGCTGGTACAAAAGTCAGTTGATTTTAGTTGATTAAATAGTATTATGTGAGAGAGAATAAGCTGGAACAATCTTGAAATAGTATTCTGCGAGTGTATACGTGGCTAGCGTGTGACCTTGTGTGTGTGGTTAGCGTACATGTATGTGGTCCGCGTGTGTGTAAGTGTTAGTGCAAGTAATGTTTTATTGTTATAACTTTTAGATCTGATAAGCTTTTCTATGCATATAATGCATGTAACGTGTAAATGTCATGTACATATAATCCACTTAAAATAGAGGCATATAATGTGAGAGTCATATAATGCATATAACATATAATGCATATAACGTGTAAGTCATATAATGCTTACTTCACAATTTGAGAAAACTTAATTAGGGGAATCGAAGGATGGACGTTTCCCTCCGTCGTTAGGGGCATGAAGATTTCCATCTTGTCAATAGAGGCATGCGGAGGATTTGTTTTTGTTTTTTTAATTTTTTTAAATTTATAAAGTAATTTATAAATCTAAAAAATCAACTACTTAGATTTATTTAAGATATTACCTCGTAAAAAATGGACCTTAGCATTGCTCAATAAATTTTGCTTTTGTCGGCCTATAATAGAGTGCATATCCGATTTAGGATAAATAGTGTTACTATTTAAGAGGGAGATCTTAAGTAATTGCATTTATCTAGTTCTATTAGGTGAGGATTATTAACATTGCATATGTATTAGAACTAGCGGTGGTGACGAAGCAAGATAAATGCTTTGAAAATATTTTAAAAAACTAACTCAGTGCTTAAAGGTGTTGTTATCCCATTGGACATATTGAGAAGTAAGCACATTTGAAAATACTTTGAGAAATGTGCTTAGTATAGAGTCGTTGCACTCACCGGATTTCACTGGTACGGTGTTCCCTTTTAGTAAGGTGTCATCACATACTTATAGCCATATGTTTAGTTCAAATAGGTTTCATTAATTATTTAAAGCTAAATTAGGACTTTCAATAGCCCACTCAGGATCTTGGTAGGTAACAAATTTCTTCCATGCTGCTAAACGGGGATCACCGAAGAATAAGTGCCCCAACGGTTAGTTTACTACTCCCTCAGTCCACGAAAGAATCAATTCCTAGAATCCGTGTCGGTCAAATTTTTTTAACTTTGACTAACTTTATAGATAAATACAACAACACCTATGACTTAAAATGAGCATCATACAAAAATATGTTCTTAGATAAATCTAATGATACTAGTTTGATATCATAATATTTAATATTTTATTCTAGAAATTTTATCAAAGTTCAAAAAAATTGACTTAGGACAAATCCAGAAATCTATTCTTTCGTGGACTGAGGGAGTATTTAAAAATGGGGGGAACTATCGAAGATACTCTCACCAAGATACTTAGACATCGCAAAGGCTGCTGTTCATTTAAGCGCACTACTCAATTACAGCTCCCATTCTGTTTAACAGGGCCCATATATGGGTCATGTATATAGCCCGTGTGTATCGTCGTTGTCACCTTGGAATATTCGGTAAATAGCTGCCTGCCCATCCGTATCCGTATCCAATAATTCTAGCTTAGCATATATATGGAACTGAGGCACGCCAACATTAGGGCGGATGCAGCGTAGGTGCATGGGGTACAGCTGTACCCCAAATTTTTTTACAAATACTTAAGTATATATATATATATATATAATACAATTTATATTTATTAGAAACACCTTATCAAATAGCAAGCTCTTAAGAAAGTGCTCATCCGAGAGGGAAAATAGCCCATAACTCCATACTAGCATGCTTTCTTCTAAAGCACAGGAGATTAAAATAAATCAGTGCACAGTACAATATAAAAAAAATAACCAAATGAGTTAGGAAAAGTAAAAAAAAAGAAAGTCAACCATCTTTCCCTTTTAAACAATCATTGTAGTTTCCAATTTGTGAAGTTTGAGTCTTGTTTTTTAAAACAATAAGTGGACTTTTGAAAAGAAAACGTCCACAAATATCTCAATAAATAGTTAATTCGACTTATGTATAATGTCATGACATTAAGAAGAATAATGATTTAGCCTTTTTATGGGCTGCTCAATACAAAGGATTTTTTTTCATCTAAGAGTATTTAAAGAAGCAACAAACTAATATGCTATTAAGACTTTAGTGGGGCCCTTATTGATAAATTAGATCCTTAGACCCGTACACTAAGCCATTTTATCATCATTCTAATATTACATCAATTAAATTTGTACCCCCACGATTGAAATTCTAGATCCACCACTGACCAACATGACTCATTAGTATCTACGTTGTAGGTACGTTGCCACACCAAACTTAATAGAGCATCTCCAAGAGTTCCTAAATATTTATCCTAGAAAGTCTATGTTTTTCAACTCCTAAAAAGGTATTGGGAGAAAGAAAAGAAGGTCATCTCCAATAGTTTCTAATATTTCACTTCTAAAAACAATTAAATGTCGATTTCACTTGATTTTTTTCTTGTGGTTATTTTTTTCCGGCGTGAAATATCCTGGCCGTGCAACCCTACTTTGCTGCTGCCTCCTTCCTTCCTAGCATCGTAGCCCTAGAGCCGCTAGAGGTCATGGCCCAGGCGGCCGGCAGCAGCTCCTAGGTACAGGGCACAGGAAGGGAGCAGTTTCCAGGCACAGAACACAGGCCGGCAGCACCTCCTCCGTCAGGCATGAGCACCTCGGCACAGGCCGGCAGCACATCCAACAGCTCCCGAAAAACGGCGTGACGAGGGAAACGAAGTCGTAAAGTTGGTTTTAGGAGCAAAGATCAGGAGTTGTTGGAGAGTAGTTTTTTCTTGTTTTGCTAAAAATTAAGTATTATAGAAAGATAATTAGGGAACTTTTGGAGATGCTCTTATGCTATATACGCCTAATTTACACGTACAGGTCCATATTGTCATGTGAAAAAGGTCATTTTCTAAAACTATATATAAAAAAGTTGCCACTCGAAGGTGTAATTATATGTCGCATAATTAATTATAACGAGAATAAAGTTCATCAGATCACATCATTATTAGCGTATCCAAGATTTAGCTTTCAAGGTAGTACAGCCTAGCTAACGTGGTAGTAGTTGGAAAGAAGTACGAACAAGATTCCAACCGAAGTTATCCAGGTCGAGGAAGATTAACGAACTGACCACACCACCCAACTAAAAGGCTCAACAGAAGCTCCCACGTCCACTACTAGCAGTAGCATGATAATAATGACTTGAACAACACACAATTCCCATTTTGCTGATCAATGCAATCATTTAGCTATAAATGAATTTGTAGTTAATGACTTTTAAAAATTGTTTTCGAATTGTGAGAACTTTAGCTATACTTTTAGGATCTCAAATGAAAATTCATCAACTATCAAGATCGACAACTTTGGTTCTAGTCAATTTTCCATCTAAGGTTATTTGAAAAAAATGAATTTCAAAATGTTAGAACTTCAAAGACAAATTTGAGACCATAAGTGATTTCCAATGAAAAAGTTGACAACTATAAAGATGTAGACCTCATCAAAATCTACAACTTTGTTTGTCATCATTTTTCCATCTGAGATCGTTTGTACAATTCATTTTTTTTATAAAATATGAGAACTTTAAATAATTTTTCAAGATCGTAATTCGTAAATAATTTCAAATAAAAAAGTCATCAACTATATAAAAATTGTTTTCATCCGACTTTGTTTAAAAAAATATAATTTTATTGTGGTACGGTGCAACATATATATATCAAACCGTTGTGTTTATAAGGGCACCTTGTTATCTAATTATTTTTTTTGTCTAGTGTTTATACTCTGTAGATATTTTAATTAGGCCACTCACCTCAATTCAAACCATCATTAAATCCTTTCACCTTTGCATTTTGACAAAATTAGAAAACAAGGCTAAGCCAGCCCTAGCAGACAATTCTAGTTGTCAAGAAGAATTCTTTTTCACATATAATTCCTGAAGAAAGTTTATATCTTTCAACTGAAACCTATCATTTCACTTTTCCGCGCGTCTTGAAGCTTGAAGGGGAATGCATTCTAAACAAGTAGCAAATTGCCTAGCTTGTACGATCAACATGGTCCTATGCAATCTTGCAACGAATAAGATATGATAGAGGACAGGTGTAGACACTAGGTAACACATTGGTTGTCCCTTTAACCTAACTCAACTACAATTGCAGTCCCTATTAATCAGCTTAGCAGGGTCCCATGCGTGTACTACCCTGACAACCATCGACCTTAGATGTGTACTCCCTCCGTCCAAAAAAAAATTCGTTCTCGCTTCCCAAAAACTTAACAAATTTTAACTTTGATCAACTATAGTTAACAAAATATTAATATTTATGGTACGTAATTAGTATCATTAGATAGATCTTTGAATAAAATTATTTAGAGATATAAATGTTGCACATATTTTCTACAAACCTAGTCAAAGTTAAGAAAGTTTGACTAGCACGCTTCCACTCTTTTTTTGGGCCGTCCGTTTTCGTACTGCAAGTTTGACTCAATTTATATAAAATATGTACAATATTCATATCTCTAAATAAATTTATTAAAAAACTAGTGTTAATTTTTTTAATGATACTAATTATGTACTATAAATATTAATATATTATATTATATATATATTTAGTTAAAGTTGTTTTTCGGAAAACAAAACCGATACATATTTAGAGACGGATGGAGCATGGAGCAGCTGAGAAATGGCACCACAATATTCCAATGATCCTATTTAGGGTTCGTTAACGATTTAGAGTCAGAATGGTTGTCTAATTTGTATAACAATTGATCGCCCCCAGAACAGTTCCTAGCCTCATTCCAGTATAAGCGCAACTGCATTATTGGCTGGGACCCCTTATTAGAAGTATATTACATCAACCACTGCCATCATGCATGGTTCTCTTGATGCAGTTCGATCCTAATCTTTCATCGCATTCAGTTTAGAATAAATGCCTAAAATAATATCTCCACTATCATGTTTTTGTTTAGATTTTTTTTGCCATTTCTAGTAAAAAGATAAACGAGCATTGAGTTGACGGCCATATAGTTAATTAGAACACTTTATCATTTACATAGAAATGGTACGTGTTTTTCTCCTAAGAGCAAGTAAAACAATGGTTTTATAGCCAAACTAGTGGATCGGTATTTTTGCTGTTATGGAAAAAAAAGACAAATAGAGAGATGAGAGTTTTGCTCTCATGTCAACAACAAGCTGGACACATAAAACATAGGCATTGGTGGGCCAAAATAGAAGTGTACATGAGGAGGATTAGAAAAGGAAAGGTAAGACATAGTATCATATAATAATTTAAAAAAATTATAGACAAATATAAGGTAATTATTTTAAGAGCATCTCCATGAGCTTTTCTAAAGCTCACTTGTTAAATTATCATTTAGAGAGACATTTCATAAAAGTCTTTTTTTGTCTTTCCACTCTCCAAGAGTTTTTCTATATCTTATTTGTATTTTAGAAAGTCATTCTCATTTTCTATTTTTGGCTAGCGAGGTAGAAACCAATATTAGAAGATTGTAATGTTTGAATTACCAAATAAAGAACCCATGTGTGTTTGTTTCCATCAAAATCCTCTGTCACCAAAGTTGCTCTAAAACTTGTCTTACAACATGACTATACCCAAATAGTTGGCTCAACGGTGAGGTTTCCAAGCATATAGAAAGAAAAAAGACATACATGTAGATCCTATTCAATTGATAGTTTCTATTATTGATACCGTTTTGTTGAGAAAGAAAAATATTATATCATAATTGATAAGTCTTAAAAAGATAGAATAGTACGTATATGTGCTATGAAAAAGTCTAGCATCATCATCAGCGGCGTATCCAAGAATAATTGGCTTCCAAGTTATAGAAGAGATAGTTGGACGTGGACAGCAAAAGCTATGCCTATAGCCTATATAGGCAGAAGAAAGTGCAAGATATCCATGTCACCCACGAAGAGGAAGTTAAACCAACTAACCAGCATTAGGTTTTTTTATTATGGTGTATATGAAACTTCATATAGCTCCTGAGATCCGCTCTCCCACAACAATCGTATTACTGGATCATCCACGTATTCGTCTCACTACTACAGAAACGGCAATCACTGCCGGTTCATCACTGCCGATTTTGTTTGGGCCGGCAATGATGCCCCTTCACTGCCGGTTCTTCCTCTGACAGGCCCCCAATTATTGGGGGCAGGAGCTGAACCGGCAGTGAAACACCACATCACTGCCGGTTCGTGGCTTAAACCGACAGTGATGCCTCTCGGCCCTATCACTGCCGGTTCAAACCACCAACCGGCAGTGATGTGGTGTTTCACTGTCGGTTCGTGGATGGAACCGGCAGTGATGTTGTGTACAGTATAAAGCTTCGATCTCCTCCCTCCCTCCTCTGCCCAACAGTACAGAACAGTGCGTGAGAAGCTCTCTCTCTATTGTTGCGGCTGGTGGATTTCTTGATCTCCATTTTTGGCTCCTCTTCACTCTTGGATCCTCATGTCTTCTTGCTCTTGGTTAGTAACAAACATAATTCTTTAGAATTGTTGGTTTACATTGTGTCAATTTGTGTTAGAGCTATGCTAGTTTTCATGATCAAGAACAGGGATTGTCGGTGTTATGACCCGGGGGTCAAGTCTGAAGAAATTCGAGGTTGCTACGCTAGCCGGAAAACAAAACTTTTCGACCTCATAAACCAGGATCTACTTCTAGTTACAGGTTACGGGATTACCACTAGACGCACAGGTGCAGCGGAAGACGACTTGATGTAGTCGTGCGCGTCGCAGCAGACAGTGCAGTTGCGTGGTCGTCCGTCTCAACGTCCCCTTCGCGCGGTTCGTCCTTGTGCTCCAGATGCAGCACCTCCGAGGAATCCCACACGTGCAGGGAGGAAGCGTTGCGCCTCCGGACTGCTAGGTCCGCGAGGAGCAAAAGGCGCGAGCGTGGGGAGGCGACGGCGGCTGCCAAAAGGCGTGGATCAATTCGCCCCGCGCCCACCCCTTGCTTATATAGGCGTCCTAACGAGCTCCCACGGTGGAGGCCCATTAGAAACCCTAAACCTAGTCCAATTCGGGTCCAACCCGAATTAGGCTTCCAGCCCCTTAAGCGTGCGACCCTATGGGCTCACGCATACATAGACATGGCCCAAGTACTCTTACTCGACCAATAGTTGATAGCGGCCTCTAGCAAGGCGTGTCAACTCCTATGCATACGCTATGATCATATCAGACGAACCACTATGACCATGTACAAGTTATTCCCTTCGCCACTCGATATATGGTTCAACTCGTGGGTTAACACTTAACCCAAGCACGACCATGCATTTGTTGATCCAATCACATGAGTGATCCAGTGATATCTCTCTCACGAAGAGAGGGGCAAATTCCATCTTGATTGTCTATGTCTCACAGCATGTTTCCCGACCACCCAAAGGCCACCTTTATAACTACCCAATAACGGAGTAGCGTTTGATAGTCTCTAAGTAGATCGTTTCACATCTTGAGTACATACCACAATCTCAGGTCTAAGGACATAACGTACATGACATGAATAGAGACTTTCTCTTGTTGGGTCAGTCCAGCCTACATGTCTCACATGTGCCCACATTATTAGTTTGACATCTCCATGTCTATGACTTGTGAAACATAGCCATCAACTAATACATGTGCTGGTCTAATATTCAAGTGTGCTCTTACAAGAATGCCGACCAGGGACAACTTTTAGAATAACCATTCAGGTAATTGAGTTCCACAAACAATTCACATAATTGTCAATCAATACTAGTTGTCTATAATGGATATTCAAAGAACACTTTATTAATCATGGATACAATCAGAATATAATCATCCACATGATTAGCTCTAGGGCATATTCCTAACAAAGTCCACCAACGAGTAAATTTGTATATCGCGTGCTCCCTCTCTCAGACATGATGCAAGATGGACACAAGGTTTATCCTGGTTCGGGCAAAGAAGGCCCTACGTCCAGCGGGGGAGGATGACTTGTATTATCTCGCACCCAAAACGTGCTCGTACAGGGGGGGTACAGGCTGTGTTACACGGGGTTGCTCAGAGTGAGCCGCGGTCTAAGGCTAGCGGGTTTGCCCTAGGCTGCGGGTTTGCCACCCGAGGGATCGATCGAGTGGCGGGGTGTGTATGCGTGGAGTGTGAGAGTCTGAACTGAAGTCTCTGAGATTTCAGGATCCAGCCCCCCTCTCTTTATTCTACCTCGGCGTCCCCTTTTATAGACCAAGGGGAGGTCCGAGGGTATAGGGTCCTAACTGTGGCAGTATGGGTAGCGTGTCCGAGGCACAATGTTGGCGGAGAGACGTTTGAGCACTGTGGCGGCATGGCCTTTCCGTCCTTCTGGCGTCCCTGGTCGTGGTGGCAGTAGAAGTCGCCGCAGCACAGTGTCCGCAGACGGGCACGAATCCCACGGCTGAAGCGGGACGGGGCGGATGGGACGACCCCCATACTGGAGTTGTTGGAGAAAGGGGTCGAGCCCCTCGGTCGAGGGGGGGGGTCGAGCCCCGCGTGGCTCTGTCGCATTCTCGAAGTCGTCGTCGAGGGCCGCACTGTTCACTTTCCGAGGGGTACTGCTAAAGTCCGTACTCGCGTAGTGGCGACAGTGGCAGAACAGTTGACAGGAATCGGGGACTTGACGGGGAGTTGGCAGATTTGACAGCGGACGCAGGCGCCCATGTCGTTAGGTGGTTTCACTTTAACCCATGCTAGGAGCAGTTGGGTTAATCGAGCCTCTCGTCCGGGGGTCGTCCGTTCGACCCCTGGTCCGTCGCTCATCGTCGAGGTAGGGTCGGAGCAGAGACGAGGTCGGAGAGGTCTAGGTAGAGGTCGGGGTAGAGGTCAGGGGGTCGTTCGTTCGACCCCTCGTCCGTCCTTCGTTCGTCGAGGTGGGGGCCGGGGGGTCGTTCGCTCGCCCCCTCGGTCCGTCATTTATCGTCGAGGTAGGAGCCGGGGGGTCGTTCGTCCAACCCTCGGTCCGTCTCTTGACGTCGAGGTGGGAGCCGAGGGGTCGTTCGTCCGACCCCTCGTCCGTCATTCGGCGTCTAGGTGGGCCGGCTCGTGACTTGTCGCCACAGCTGGTGTAGAGGGGGCCCTCGAGCGATGGGCCATGCCTTACTGAGCAGTGGGCTGGTCCCTGCCTTAAAAATAGTTGCTATGTTTAGCGTTAATTTATCGAAGGGTTTAGGGTACCCCTTACCTTCGTACCCGACAGTAGCCCCCAAGGCCCAGAGGAGTGATTTAGAACTCCTCTGGGGGCTATGATACACGTTTTCTCGGAGGGAGTAAGGATTACCCGGAGGTTTTGTCCTTGGCCTGCAGGGTTAGTGAGAGGTTCGATTCTCCGTGGGGTGCGCGCGAGCGCACCCCGCGGGGTAGCCCCCGAGGCCCAGAGGAGTGATTAAGAACTCCTCTGGGGGCTATAATATGTTGTATCGAGGGGTTTTTAAGAATACCTGGAGGCGTGGCACCCTATTGAGGGTTCGATTCCATCCCTTTCCCTGAAAAGAGAAGTGTTCGAGGGCGGCTGTCGAACCCTACTGAGGGCCAGCCTTCGCTCCCTCGAGCACAACTGGAGTCAGAGCGCCCCGCCCGAGAGGTCGACTCTGTCTGCCAGGTCACGAGTTTTTTGACCCTCTTTCGTCGAGGGGTGCCGTGCGTAGTCGGTCCCTCGAGCCCTCGAATTGCTAGGCCTTCACTACCTCGTAGCGTCCTTCCCACGGATCCTTGCGTTCGGATTGTGGGGTGAAGAGCATCGTGCTATCCTCGTTAGGACGAGCCCGAAGTCCTCGGTGAGCTGTTCTCGGGCATGAGTCCATTAGAAATGGTGCCCAGTACGGGTAAAAATCCGAGTGAGAACACGTGCCCCATTCGATAGGGGTCGACTAGTGGCCCGGAGGCGTTCTCATTTTTAAGTAAGCTGTACGGCTTACTAAGCACGACCATGTGGATTACCAAGGTGCCAACCCCATTCGATAGGAGTTGGTGGCTCGATGCCTCCCAGCGGAGGGATCCTTAGGTATTCCTAGGTTATGCCTCGGATATGTCCTAGGGAGCCTCGAGAGTTCGTTCTCGAGCTAGGGGCACGCGCCTGGCCTCCCCGGGACACCCCTGACTCGCGTACTCGAGGGCGGCTGTCGAACTCCGTTCGTGGAGCCAGCCTTCGCTCCCTCAAGATTTGGGGGTGGACCGGAGTCCGTTAACCATGGGTCCTTCCTGACCTTAGGTACTCGAGGGCGGCTGTCGAACCCTATGTAAGGGCCAGCCTTCGCTCCCTCAAGATTTGACGGATGGTTCGTCATCCGACGCTATCCTCAGGAGGAGGAGTCCTACCTTGTGGAACGCCGAGGGGAAGAATGAGTAATTATATTGAACTTGGGGACATACCTGTGTTCTTTGCCCCTCGGGCTGGAGCGCTCGAGGGAGGCTGTCGAACCCCACGAAGGGGCCAGCCTTTGTCCCTTCGAGGCTGTGAAGTGAACTGGGGTCGACGACCCGAGGTCTCCTCCGACCTCGGGTACTCGAGGGGGGCTATCGAGCCTGTTCGTGAGCCGGCCTTTGTCCCCTCGAGATTTTAGGGGTGGACCGAAGTCCTAACCTGAGGTCATTTCTGCCCTCGGGTACTCGAGGGTAGCTGTCGAACCCTCTTTCGAGGGCCAGCTCTTGCTGCCTCAAGATTCCTTACCTCCGAAGATAACGCTTCCGGCCGCGCGCCTTTTTAGGCGATGTCCGTTCGGCGCAACAATGGCGGTTGCAGGGCGGAGTGCGGCGCGGAGCCCGATGTTGGGACGGAACGCCTTATCCAGGAGGAATACGAGGAAGGGGAGTATAGACGCATTAAATGCAAAGATTCTCTTGCCTGTTTCACCGGATTCATCCGTTGGCCTCCCGCTTATAAATAGTGAAGGTGAGGGGTCGGGTGCTCTTTCCGCACACTTGCCTTCCTTGCCTCCTCGCCTTCGTCTTCCCTGTCTCCTTCTCCCCGCCATTGCCTTAGGCGTCCCGCGAGCCGGAACTCTGCGCAAGCGAGAGAAAGAGAAGGGAGATAGGGAATGTACCTTGCACCCCTAAGCCCGAGCGCACCATCATCCCCGATCCCATGGCCAAGTTTAGCCTCGTCGGTCCCGATGACTAGCCCGGGTCCTCGGTGACTGGCTCGCGCCTGGTGGGCCTCGTGGAGAGCGGCCTCCTCCGGCCTGTCACCCCGACGGAGCGGCCGGAGTGGGTGCTGCCGTCGCTGGACCATGCCGAGCCCAACCCGCCGGAGGGGTACGTGGTGAACTTCGAGATCTTCCACCGGGCGGGACTAGGCGCCCCGCCCAGCCGCTTTCTGCGCGCACTTCTCCATCACTACGGTGTGGAGCTCCAACACCTGACCCCCAATGGCGTCTGCCAGGCGGCGGTCTTCGCCGTGGTGTGCGAAGGATACCTCGGGATGGAGCCCCACTGGGAGTTGTGGCTTCACCTCTTCAAGGCGGACATCTTCCATGCATCGGTCGGCAAGGGTACCCGCAGGATGGTCAGGGCCGGGTGTTGCTGCATCTCCGTCAAGCAGACGGAGTGCTGGATCCCGGGGAAGTTGTCGTCGAGCCACTCTGGATGGCACTCCGGGTGGTTCTACCTGCGGAACGACGACAACCTGTTCCCGGCGTACACCGAGAGGACGATCGACGCGCAGCCAGACCGCTGGAAGGACGGCGTCGTGACGAGCAAGCAGCACCGCATCAACAGCCTGCTGGACGCGGTCCAGCGTCTGAAGGAGGAGGGACTCACGGTGGAGATCGCCGCGTCGGCGTTCCACCGGCGGCGGGTCGTGCCACTGATGGCTCGACCCCTCTGCATCGACGAGATGGGTCCGGGGGTTGACCTCTCGGGCTGTCGCCTCGTCGAAGACAAACTGGCCCCGGATAGGGTGGTCCGCCGCGTCCGCTACGTCTTTGCGGGCTCGTTCCCCGTCAAGAACGTCGCGATGATCCCCATGAAACCGGACGAGGGCTTCTTCGAGCTGGTAAGGTCCTCTCCTCTTGTTAGAGTCCTCGTGTTCGCCTTTTCCGTCTCTTTTGCCTGCGTTCTGACTGCCTCGCGTTCCGCAGGGGAACGTCTCCTTTCGGCCCTCGCCCTCGCCGGTGAAGGAGGACCAGGCCGGGAAGCAGGCGAGGCGCCTCCAGGCGGAGAAGCAGAAGGCGGACAAGGACAAAGCCAAGGAGGCCACGGCTAAGAGGTCCCGGGAGAAAGAGGCGAGGGAACAGCGCCAGGCCCAACAGAGGCGGGAGGGCCTCCCTGAGGAGTTATCGCCCTCGGAAGAGGAGGACGAGGAGGACGAGGAGGTGAACTAGAGCGAGGAGGAACAGGCGGCGCCTGAACAGGCGGCCGTCGGAACCGGAGGAGGGGAGGGGTCGACCTCGAGGTCGGCCGCTACCGTCGAAGCTGAGCCACGGGGGGAGCGCCCCGTGGCTTCTCGGGAAGAAGTGCCGCGGCAGACGCGCGGGCAGTTATCGCGATCCCCGTCGGGGGGTCGGTCGAGCGAGCCCCCAGCGTCTGCCGCGTCGAGCGCACGGGCGTCGGGCTCGTCGGCGCAAGAGGAGACCAGCAAGGGAACGACGGTGGTGCCGTCGGCCCCTGCCCAGGAGACGGTGCCAAGGGCCGACTCGACCCCCGCCCCCCGGGCGGTGGTGTTCAAGAGTTCGACCAGCCCGACGGTCGCCGGGCAGAAATGCCGGGTCCCGAGGGGGTAAGTCGCCTTCGAGGGTGTTGTTCGTATTTTTCTCTTTGTTGATAATGACCTGTGCTCATCGCTGCGCACGGGTTTCTTTCTCAGGTCGAAGCGCCCGCAGGGAGACGCGTCCTTCGCCCCCGCCAAGAAATTGAAGGTGGGGCTGCCGTCGGGGCGGCCGCCGAGGCCGGTCCCGCTGCTCCGCCCCCTTCGACGCTCACCCCCGATGCAACACGGGCAGCCAAGGCCCGGGAGGCGATGGAGCGGGGGACGGCGCAGGGTGCCTTGGCATCCGCCCCACTGGCAGAGGAGACGGGCCCGTCCGCCCCGCCCGCGAGGGCCACCGAGGCAGCGGGGGTCGCCGAATCGACGATCGCGGCGCCTGCGCGGCCGTCGGAAGGAGTCGCGCCCGTCTCCCCGGGGGGCGCGGGGCTTTCGTCGACGGCGGTTGCGGTCGAGGAGGTGGAGGTGGTCGGGTCCCAAGCCCCCGTGAACGAGGGGGAGGCTCCGGCTCACCCAACGCCGGGGCGGTGGCCCGAGGGCCTAGCCTTGCTGGAGGCTCGACTCCGACTCGAGCGCGAGGGCGCGACTGCCGCTGTGTCCGAGGGCCCTTTGACGACGCCGGAGCTCGAGGCGGGGGGTCCGGTCGAGCGGCCCGAGGCGACACCCGCGCCGGCACAGGACGGGATGCTGATGGAGTCCACCCCCGCTGAAGTGGACGAGATGGTGGCCGAGCTGGTGGGCTCGGCGGAGACGACCACCATCGCGGTTCCTCGGGCGGAACCGGAGGTGGCTTGGCCTCCCCTCGAGGCTGGGGGGCTGTTGTCTTGCGGTAAGCCATACTTCGACTTACTCGAGACGAAGTGGGTTTGCATTGCTGGGTGCTAATTTTTTCGAGTCTTTCACCGCGCAGGGCTGTTCTACTGGTCGGGGTTTCCTTCGCCTGGTGGCGACGGCTCGGCGGGGCCGTCGACATCCTCGTGGGGTGGCCCTGAGGACGGGAGAGGACAGGGGGAGGTGCTCTCCCCCTTCTCTGCTTGGCGAGAGGAGGTCGAGCGGCGCGGGGGTCCCACCGCCGTGCGCCAGGGCGTCACGCGGGCGGTCGAAGAGAGGATCGCCGCCCGTAGCATGGCCTGGGCCAGGAGGTTCTCGAGCTGGCGGACCCTCAAGACCCCGAGCGGCTCTTCCTCACGCTCGACGACCAGGCCGAGCTCCGACGGTGGGAGTACGTCGAGGAGTATCGGGCCTGGTTTGAGCACTCGGTACGCCGCGCCGCGGAGGTCGCCGCCATGGACATACGCCAGGGGATGGAGGTGGGTTTCGCTCTCCCTTAGATTGTACTTGGATTGTCTGATTGCTGTTTGCTGACGATCTTCCCTTTTATCCTCGTCAGGCGCTGCGGGCGAGGTCTTATGACAAGTCCCAGTACATCCTCCGGGTGCAGGAGCAACTCTCGACCCTTCGCGCCTCGCTAGATAGGGTGGAGGATGAGGTCGCCCGCGCGAGGGATGAGGCGGCAGCCGTCCGGGAGGATGCCGAGTTAAAGGTCGCCCACGCGAGGGCCGGGTACGAGGCCGTGCAGAAGGAAGCCTGGGCGGCCTTGCAGACGGCGCAGACGAGGCTCGACATCGCCCTTCAGTCGACCGTCACGGTCGGGCGGGAACGGGACGCTGCCCTCGAAGCCAAGCGCAAGGCTAAGGAGGAGGCCGCCCGGCTGAAGGAGGAGCTGGCCCAGGTGACGGAGGGCATCCGAGGGCTCCGAGGAGACCTTGACGCCGTCTCCCGTGAGCGCGACATGCTGGCCGCCTCGGAGGAGAAGGCTCGGACCCGCGCGACCTCCCTGGGCGTGGTGGCGATGAACCAGAAGAGGGCCCTCGATGACGCAGGCAAAACTATCGAGGGTCTCGAGGCCAAGGTCAGGGGTCAGTCCTCCGACCTTGTCGACGTCCGTCGCCAGCTCGAGGATACCGAGCAGGCCTACTCCACCCTGGATGCGCATGCCCAAGGTGAGTGTTTTGAGAGTGTTGCAGAATCTGTCCTGCCTCGACCCTCTTTCTGCTCTTTTGGGTTTTGACTGTGTTGCATGCTTGTTTTGGCAGAGCTCGCGACGGATAATGCCCGCGCCCACGAGGACCTGAACAATCCTCAGGGCCTCCTCGGGACCGAGGCGAACCTCAACGCGAGGCTCGCGGACGTCATCAACATTTTCTGCGACGACCTTTCGGTCAAGCCAGAGCCGGAGGTTGAGGGCGACGCACGAGGGGACTCCCTGTTGCGCCGCTTCTACTCCATGACGCAGGGGGGTGACGGAGCACGTCCGTTCTGCCCTGCATGTGGGCGTGAAGCTTGCCCTTGCGGTCGTCAACTCGGTCTACAATGTGGACCTCAACCTCGTTGTCGACGGGTTTGCCACCGACTCGAGGCTGACCGACGAAGAGAACGACGCGAGGTGCCAGGAGTTGATGGATCTCGCGGAGGTACCCGAGGCGAGCTGGCGAAGCTCTTCGAGCCCGAGGTGATCCCCTCGGCGGAGGGAGATGGCGCCGAGTAGTCCTTGGCTTGCGAGCCATATCTTGACGGGAAGGTCCATGTAATAGTTAGGCTTTTTGTACTGCTACAATGCCGAGCCCCCGAGGGCTTCTTGTGTATAATGCATTTTGATCGAGATGCACATAGTTATTTTTGTTTTTCGAGCTCTCCCTGCTTTTCTTTGCCTAAGTCGACGCTTATGGACTTAAGTGTTCGACGCACGCTCGCATCCTTGGAAGGGGGGAGCGAGCGGGGATACCGTAGCCCTGGGGCGTAGGTGAGTCCCTGGCTCGACGACACCCACGACCCTTAGGGAGTTCGAGGTGCCTTTACTTAGTCACGAAGCGTACTCGAGGGAAAGAACAAGAGGGAAAGCCGAGTTTCGAAAACGTTCGAGTTTTTCGGAGACTTAGGAGGGGGGTGCCCCCCTGTTAGCCCCCGAGGGAGGCTCGACTTTGCTGAGGCAAAGTCGAGGCTACCTTAGTGCTGTAGACAGGTACGTCTCGTTATTTCTACTTCTCGAGCTCTCTCTGCTTTTCTTTGCCTGAGTCGACGCTTGTGAACTAAGTGTTCGACGCATGCTCGTATCCCTGGAAGGGGGGTGGCGAGCGGCGATACCGTAGCCCTGGGGCGTAGGTGAGCCCTGGGTCAAAGACACCCTCGACCCTTAGGGAGTTCGAGGCGCCTTTACTTAGTTATGAAGCGTACTCAAGGCAAAGGTCGAGAGGGTGAGCTAAGTTTTTCGGGGACTTGGGAGGGGGGTGCCCTCCCTGTTAGCCCCCGAGGGGAGCTCGATTTTGCCGGGGCAAGGTCGAGGCTACCTTCGGTTTACGAATGAATGTTAAATGTGTTTCGAGAACATTTTATTCATTCGAAGATTTGTACATAAATGTGAAAATGTACAAGGCCCTGAGGCCTCAGGGATAGAAGCGACGTAGCTGTTCGATGTTCCACGCGTTGGTGAAGATCTCGCCCTTCTCGTTCTTGAGCTTGTAAGTGCCAGGCTTCAGCACTTCTGCCACGATGAAGGGTCCCTCCCACGGTGGCGTCAACTTGTGACGCCCCTTGTTGCTTTGTTGACGGCGCAGAACGAGGTCTCCGACGTTGAGGTCCCTTTTGCGCACGTTTTTGTCGTGGTAGCGCCGCAGCGTGTGCTGGTACTGTGCCGACTTGAAGAGGGCCATGTCACGGGCTTCCTCGAGCTGGTCGAGGGAGTCCTCTCGGGCTACCGTGTTGGCTTGCTCGCTGTAGGCTTTCAGTCGAGGGGACCCGTACTCGAGGTCGGTGGGGAGGACGGCCTTGGACCCATAGACCAAGAAGAACGGAGAGAACCCCGTGGCTCGACTTGGTGTCGTTCGAAGACTCCATAGCACAGCGGGCAGCTCATCGACCCATCTCCTGCCATGCCTGTTCAGCCGATCGAAGATCCTTGGCTTGAGGCCCTGCAAAACCATACCGTTGGCACGCTCGACCTGACCGTTAGTTCGAGGGTGGGCAACTGCGGACCAATTTACCCTGATGTGGTGATGGTCACAGAAGTCCAGGAACTTTTGGCCGGTGAACTGCGTGCCGTTGTCGGTGATGTTGACGTTGGGGACCCCGAAGCGGTGGATGATGTCGGTGAAGAATAGCACGGCTTGTCGAGACTGGATGTTGGCGATGGGTCGAGTCTCGATCCACTTTGAGAACTTGTCGATAGCCACAAGAAGGTGAGTGTGCCCACCCTTGGTTCTTTTCAGGGGGCCGACCATGTCGAGCCCCCATACTGCGAACGGCCAGGTTATGGGTATCATCTGAAGAGCTTGGGCGGGTAGGTTGGTCTGCCTGGCGTAGAATTGGCGTCCCTTGCAGGATCGAATGAGTTTGGTGGCGTCGTTGACGGCCGTCGGCCAGTAGAAGCCCCGTCGAAAGGCACTTCCTACCAGCGTTCTCGGCGCCGTGTGGTGGCCACAAGCCCCAAAGTGTAGATCTTTCAGCAACGCCCTCCCCTCCTCGAGGGTGAGGCAGCGTTGAAGTACACCCGACGGGCTATGTCGATATAGCTCGCAGCCGTCCTCGTACAAGACGTAGGTTTTGGCGTGTCGAGCTACACGACGGGCTTCCGTGCGGTCTTCTGGGAGTTCGCCCCATGTCAGGTACTCGAGGTAAGGTGCGCGCCAATCCGTCGGAGGGGTTGGCGCTGCGACAGCCCCGTCGATCTCCATGACCTCTCCCCCGATCGAGGGGGGATCGGTCGAGGGGGGTGGATCGACCCCTTGCTCGAGGGCGGGAGCCCCCGAGTCCAAGTCGACAGACGGCTTGTAAAGATCCCTCGAGAAGATGTCGGAAGGGACCGTGCCTCGAGTAGACACGATTTTGGCCAACTCGTTGGCAGCTTCGTTGTACCGACGGGCGACGTGGTTGAGCTCGAGGCCGTAGAACCTGTCCTCAAGTTTTCGGACCTCCTTGCAGTAGGCTTCCATTTTGGGGTCGTGGCAGCTCGAATCTTTCATCACTTGGTCGATCACCAACTGAGAGTCCCCTCGCACGTCGAGGCGTCGAACCCCAAGCTCGATGGCGATGCGCAGGCCGCTGACGAGAGCCTCGTATTCGGCGACGTTGTTGGAGGTGGGGAAGTGAAGGCGGATGGCATAGTGCAGATGGACCCCTGAGGGTGATATGAAGAGCAATCCGGCACCTGCTGCCGTCTTCATCAACGATCCGTCGAAGTACATGGTCCAGAGTTCGCTCTGAACCTGCGCTGGGGGTAGTTGGGTGTCGGTCCATTCTGCAACGAAATCTGCTAGTACCTGAGACTTGATGGCCTTCCGAGGGGCGTAGGAGAGAGTCTCCCCCATGAGCTCGGCCGACCACTTGGCGATCCTTCCAGACGCCTCCCGGTTCTGGATTATCTCTCCGGGGGGGGGGGAGATGAGACCACAGTAACCGGGTGGCCTAGGAAATAGTGTTTGAGCTTACGCCGAGTGAGGACGATCGCGTACAACAGCTTCTGGATGTGGGGGTACCTCGTCTTGGTCTCGGAAAGAACCTCGCTCACGAAGTAGATAGGCCTCTGAAACGGCAGGGCGTGCCCTTCCTCCTCCCTCTCGACTACTATGACCGCGCTGACTACCTGGGTAGTTGCTGCGACATAGAGCAAGAGGGGCTCGGCCGGACTCGGGGTACCAAGACCGGGGGCGAGGTGAGCAAGGCCTTGAGTCTCGAGAGCGATTCCTCGGCTTCGGCGCTCCATGCGAAGTGTTCCGTCTTCTTCAGGAGGCGGTAAAGGGGTAGGGCCTTCTCTCCGAGCCTCGAGATGAAGCGACTGAGGGCGGCGAGGCACCCAGTGACCCTTTGCACGCTCTTGAGGTCGTTGATTGGGCCCATCCTCGTGATGGCGGTTACCTTCTCGGGATTGGCCTCGATCCCGCGCTGGGAAACTATGTACCCTAAGAGCATGCCTCGGGGGACCCCGAAGACACACTTCTCAGGGTTCAGCTTTATGTGATTAGCCCTGAGGCACCCAAACGCGATCTCGAGGTCTCCGACCAGGTTTCCGACTATTCTGGACTTGACCACGATGTCATCGACGTAGGCCTCGACGGTCGGCTCTATGTGTTTCCCGAAGACGTGGAGCATGCATCGCTGGTAGGTGGCCCCGACATTTCGCAAGCCGAAGGGCATGGTGAGGTAGCAAAACATGCCGAAGGGAGTGATGAAGGAGGTCGCGAGCGGATCGGACTCCTTCATCTTTATTTGGTGGTAGCCAGAATACGCATCAAGGAAGCAGAGGTTTCGCATCCCGAAGTGGAATCTACTATTTGATCGATACGTGGTAAAGGAAAAGGAACTTTGGGACACGCTTTATTTAGACTAGTGTAGTCTACACACATCCTATCCTTCCCATTCTTTTTCTTTACAAGCACGGGATTAGCTAACCACTCGGGATGATGCACCTCCTTGATGAATCCGGCCTTCAAAAGCTTGTCGACCTCCTCCCCAATGATCCTGCGCTTCTCCTCGTCGAAGCGGCGCATGCGTTGCTTCACCGGTTTGGACCCGGCTCGGATGTCCAAGGAGTGCTCGGCGACCTCCCTCGGAATGCCTGGCATATCCGAGGGACTCCATGCGAACACGTCAGCATTCGCACGGAGAAAGTCGACGAGCACTGCTTCCTATTTGGGCTCGAGGGTGGCGCTGATCGTCAGCGCCTTCCCATCCACGAGGCTGGGGTCGAGCGGGACGGTCTTCGTGTCTTCCGCCGGCTTGAAGTTGCCAGCGTGTCGCTTGGGGTCGGGGATCTCTCCGGACAAGTCGTCGAGGGCTGCGAGGATTGCTGAATCTTCGCGGGCCTCGGCTTTCTCCACGCACTCGACGTCGCAGTCGTATGCGTGCTCGTAGGAGGTGTCGACGATGATGACCCCCGAGGGCCCCGGCATCTTGAGCTTGAGGTAGGTGTAGTTCGGGACCGCCATGAACTTGGCGTATCCCGGTCTACCGATGATGGCGTGGTAGGTGCCTCGCCACGCGACCACCTCGAAGGTCAGCTCTTCCTTTCGGAAGTTCGAGGGGACGCCGAAACAGACCGGTAGCTTGATGTGGCCGATCGGGAGCGCCTTCTTCCCCGGGACAATCCCGTGGAACCCCCCCGTGCTGGGCAGGAGCATGGTCCTCGGGATCCCCAGGAGGTCGAGGGTCTCGGCGTAGATGATGTTGAGGCTGCTCCCCCCATCCATGAGTACCTTGGTGAGGCGGGTGTTGAGGATGATCGGGGCGACGATGAGCGGGTAAGCCCCTGCGTTGGGGATGTGCTCGGGTGGTCGTCTTGATCGAAGGTGATCGGCGTATGGGACCAGTCGAAGTACCGCGGAGCCTGGGCTCGAACGGAAAAAACTTCTCGACGCTCCCTCTTACGCTGGCGCGTGGTGAGGCGAGTTGAGGGTCCCCCGTAGATAATGTAGCAGTCGTGGACTTCGGGGAAGCCTCCTTTTTTGACATCGCCCCTGACGTGGGCGTCACAGGGCGGGTCTTCTTTGCCGTCATCTCTCCTGAAGCCAGGAGGGACGAAGTGCTTTCGGAGCATGCGGTAGTCCTCGAGGCGGTGGTTGGTCGGCCCCATATGATAGGGGCAAGGCTTTTTCAGCATCTTATCGAAGACGCCCCCGTCGGGAGGGGGCCCTCGAGGCTTCTTCTTCTCCGCCGCGGCGACAAGGTCGTCGGGCTCGTCGTCGGGCTCGACATTGGGCTCGACGTTGCGTCGGCCCGGTTGGTTCTTCTTCTTCTTCTTCCGGTCGCCGTTGCTGTCGTTGTTCCTTCTGGGCCCATTGTTCTTCTTGGGCCCGTCTTCCGAGCCTCCGGGCTCATCCGCCTTGCCTTTCCCGTTCCTTGGGGGTATCTGGAAGAACGCACCAACAGCCTCTTCGCCAGCTGCGTAGTTGGCGATAACGTCCATGAGCTCGTTGGCGGTCTTGGGGGTGTTTCGCCTAAGCTCCCGCACCAACTCCTTGCAGGTTGTCCCGGCGATGAACGCCGTGATGACCTCATGGTCGGAGATGTGGGTCAGTGCGGTACGCTGCCTCGAGAATCAGCGGGTGAAGGCGCGGAGGGTCTCCCCTGGCTTCTGCTTGCAGCTGCGAAGGTCCCAGGGGTTGCCCGGTCAATCGTAGGTGCCCTTGAAGTTGCCCTCGAAGATCCGGACCAGGTCGAGCCAGTCTTGGATCAAGTTCGGGGCAGCTCTTCGAGCCACCTTCGAGCGGTGTCGGAGAGGAACAGTGGGAGTTGCCGAATGACGATGTGGTCGTTGTCAGCTCCGCCCAGCTGACACGCCAGCCTAATGTCGGCAAGCCAGAGCCCTGGCTTGGTTTCGCCGTTATACTTGACCAGGCTGGTGGGTGGACGGAAACGGACGGGCAGGGAGGCCCGCCTGATGGTTCTACCGAAGACTCGGGGCCCCGCCGGCTCCGGAGACCGACATCGGTCTTCGTCGCTGTCGTAGCGCCCACCCCGGTGAGCGTTGTAGCCTCGAGCCTCGGCGTCGCCGTACCGACGTCGATTGTTCACCCGAGGGGGTCGATCATCGACGAGTTGTTCCTGAACCGGTCGTCGCTCGACCTGGCCCTGGGGCGCCTTGTTCTTGTGGACGGACACCTCTCGATTTTGTCGGGGGGCACTGCTTGTCGCTCAGAGGCAGCCCCTCGACGCCTCGAGGCTGAGCTCTCCGCCTGCTGCACGGCCGCAGTTTGGAGAACCCCCTAGATTTCGTCCCTGATACGCCGTGCTTGGGGGGTCGATGGTGCTGGCATGTCATGGAGCAGCATCGCGGCCGCTACGACATTCTGGCTGGCGCGGTTGAAGACTCGGGGTTCGACGGCCCCCTCATCGACGATCTGCCAGTGGACTTCCCGGGCTCGCTCGCGAGCTCCTCCACCCTGAGGACGCCCTCGATCCCGCTCGAGGGCGTGCTCGAGCTGCTGAAGATGCAGGCACTCCTCCTCGAGCTTGCTGAGAAGCTCTCGGACCTGCGCAATCTGGACGTCTGGGGGTGGATCGGCTCTATCAGGACTTGGAGAGTTGGCATCTCGAGCTGGTGTAGCGTTGGCCCCTCCTCCTTCTTCGGTGGCCGCGGTGTCGTCGACGTCGTCCTGCGGGTCGGCCTGTTCGTCGAGGTGGAAGCACTCCCGGGTGGAGTGGTAACTCTCGTCGGGATAGTCCGAGTCGGGGTCGGCGTGGTAGAAGTGGGGGAAGGACCCCCTGCGCTCCTCCGCCAGGCGCCGCCGCAACGTGCCCCATGTACGGGGTAGTCCTGGCTTGCCTGGTGAAGAGGTGGTGATGGGAACGGCCGTCGCACGCGGCGGAGTCCCTGGAGACCCGCCACATGTCTGTATCTGCAATCCTACGAGGGCGGAAGAGAGCCCTGCACTGTCGTGGTGCCCGCGCGGGAATGCGTCACGCGGTGGTGATGGGGTCGAGTGTGTCGGAGAGGTGACGGGGACCCCTGGGGACGACGGCGTGGTAGAGCCAAAGTCCCATTCGGAGGGGCGCCCGCCCTCGGCCCACAAGCATGGGTCAGACGGATTCCCAGGAGGAGGGACTGTATCGCCAGCTGGGGCCGGGGAAACGGCATCCGACACCTCAGAATCTGTATGATGACGAGCGCGTCGGAGCCGCTCACGCCTCCTCCTGATCGCAGGACAGAGGCGCAAGAAGAGGGGCCGTCGCCTGACCCTTGCTGGCCCCGGCGTACCGGAGCTGCTGATGTCTAGGCCACGAATGGAGGGAAAGACTATGAAGTCTCCCTGGTCCGTGGATACGAACCCTAGGCTGCCGAACCAGACGACGGCGGCGTATGGAAATGGTGGGAAGGTGGAGTCCATCTGAGAGAGTAGTTCAGAGTTGATCGCACGCAATTCCCCTACCTGGCGCGCCAACTGTCGGTGTTATGACCCGGGGGTCAAGTCCACCAACGAGTAAATTTGTATATCGCGTGCTCCCTCTCTCAGACGTGATGCAAGATGGACACAAGGTTTATCCTGGTTCGGGCAAAGAAGGCCCTACGTCCAGCGGGGGAGGATGACTTGTATTATCTCGAACCCAAAACGTGCTCGTACAGGGGGGTACATGCTGTGTTACATGGGGTTGCTCAGAGTGAGCCGCGGTTTAAGGCTAGCGGGTTTGCCCTAGGCTGCGGGTTTGCCACCCGAGGGGTTGATCGAGTGGCGGGGTGTGTATGCGTGGAGTGTGAGAGTCTGAACTGAAGTCTCTGAGATTTCAGGATCCAGCCCCCCTCTCTTTATTCTACCTCGGCGTCCCCTTTTATAGACCAAGGGGAGGTCCGAGGGTACAGGGTCCTAACTGTGGCAGTATGGGTAGCGTGTCCGAGGCATAATGTTGGCGGAGAGACATTTGATCACTGTGGTGGCATGGCCTTCCCGTCCTTCTAGCGTCCCCGGTCGTGGTGGCAGTAGAAGTCGCCATAGCACAGTGTCCGCAGACGGGCACGAATCCCACGGCTGAAGGGGACGGGGCAGATGGGACAGCCCCCATACTGGAGTTGTTGGAGAAAAGGGTCGAGCCCCTCGGTCGAGGGGGGGGGGGGTCGAGCCCCGCGTGGCTCTGTCGCATTCCCGAAGTCGTCGTCGAGGGCCGCACTGTTCACTTTCCGAGGGGTACTGCTGGAGTCCGTACTCGCGTAGTGGCGAAAGTGGCGGCACAGTTGACAGGAATCGGGGACTTGACGGGGAGTTGGCGGATTTGACAGCGGATGCGGGTGCCCATGTCGTTAGGTGGTTTCACTTTAACCCATGCTGGGAGCAGTTGGGTTAATCGAGCCTCTCGTCCGGGGGTCGTCCGTTCGACCCCTGGTCCGTCGCTCATCGTCGAGGTAGGGTCGGAGCAGAGACGGGGTCGGAGAGGTCTAGGTAGAGGTCGGGGTAGAGGTCAGGGGGTCGTTCGTTCGACCCCTCATCCGTCCTTCGTTCGTCAAGGTGGGGGCCGGGGGTCGTTCGCTCGCCCCCTCGGTCCGTCATTTATCGTCGAGGTAGGAGCCAAGGGGTCGTTTGTCCGACCCTCGGTCCGTCTCTTGACGTCGAGGTGGGGGCCGAGGGTTCGTTCGTCCGACCCCTCGTCCGTCATTCGACGTCGAGGTGGGCCGGCCCGTGACTTGTCGCCACAGCTGGTGTAGAGGGGGCCCTCGAGCGATGGGCTATGCCTTACTGAGCAGTGGGCTGGTCCCTGCCTTAAGAATAGTTGCTATGTTTAGCGTTAATTTATTGAAGGGTTTAGGGTACCCCTTACCTTCGTACCCGACAGGGATGTTGCAATTTGTGTCAATTTTTTGTAGCTTTTAGATCCAAAATTATTTAGAAAAATTGTAGCACTTTTTTTTATTGGGTAATTATTGTATAATGATTGAGTAGCTAGGTTTGAAAGATTCGTCTCAAAAATTATGGATAAAAATTGTAATTAGTTATATTTATTATTTACATTTAATACTCAATACATGCATGAAAGATTTGATGGGATGTGGAATAGATTCGGTATTTATTACTTAGATTTAATACTCCATGCATGCATTTAATACTTACATTTAATACTCCATGCTTCCATTGTTATCTATTTGTTCTCTTTATTTTTATAGCGCAACCAAATTCAAATTATATCATAGAATATTGTTCAAAAATGCTTCTATTAATATGTTTCTATGTTTCCTCTGCTCTGCCCATCTTATTTTATCAGTGCAAATATGGCTCGAGGGTGGATGTACGATCTGTCACATACAGACCCACGGTACTTGACGGGCATCGACGATTTCATCAAGCGAGCTAGAGTCAATGCTGGGGACTCACATCTTGTATTCTGTCCATGCAAAGACTACAAGAATACGAGAAAATGGGACGACGTGGAGCATATACGTTTGCACTTGATCACAAGGGGGTTCATGAGAAACTACACGATTTGGACTTTGCATGGGGAGGTTGGTCAAAATGTTAATGATGATGTGCTCATGCCTAGTGTAGCATTATTGCATGTTCATGATTACACAGAAGATGTGTCTACCAATGATGATGTGTTTGTGAATACATTAGCTGACGACACTGAGGAAAATGATGGTATTTCACAACTTCTACATGATGTGCATGGGGATTCCTTAGTGCTTCACAGTTGAAAAAACTGGAGATGATGAGAAAGGATGCAAAAACACCATTGTTTCCGGGCTGCCCAATAAGAAAACTGGAAGCCAACATCATGCTATTGGAGTTCAAATCAACGAATGGGTTGAGTGATAAAGGTTTCGATAACTTGTTAGTTATACTACATAAACTGTTCCCGGATGCCAAGTTAGCAGAAAAGACTTACCTTGCGAAGCAAATGATTTGTCCAATTGGCCTCGAGGTTGAGAAAATCCACGCGTGTTCCAACGACTGCATATTGTACCGTGAAGAGAAATACAAAGACCTGGATGCATGTCCCAAGTGTAAAACTCCCCGATACAAGCAAGGGCCATAAAATGATGGAAGCAAGACCAGAGGAGGGCCAGTAAAGTCCGTGTGGTATTTTCCTATAGCTCCACGAGTGCATAGGTTGTTTGCAAATGAGAAGTCAGCCAAGTTGTTGCGTTGGCACGGTGAAGAGCGAAAGAAAGATTCAATGATGAGACACCCCGCCGATGGGTCGGACTGGAGGACTATCAACACTATGTTCTATAAGAACATCGGTGGAGAGGTAAGACATCTGTGGTTTGCTTTGAGCACGGATGGGATGAACCCGTTTGACCAGGTGAGAACCAATCATAGCACTTGGCCAGTGACGCTATGTATATACAACCTTCCACCCCGGCTTTGTATGAAACGGTCATACGTCCAGATGCCATTACTAATCCAAGGACCAAAACAACCTGGTAATGATATTGATGTGCTTCTAGAACCAGTGATCGATGAACTACTACAGATGTGGGAGACGGGTGTGAAGGATGTTTGGGATGAGTACAAGAAAGAACATGTCACGGTAAAGGCTGTACTTATCGCTACAATCACCGACCTACCAGGGCAAGGTTCCTTGTCTGGAGAGACAACAAAAGGATACACTGGGTGTGTCGAGTGCTTGGACGAGACTGATGCTACACATCTACCAGAAAACAGGAAGATGGTCTACATGGGACACCGTAGGTTCCTACGTCGTGATCACACTTACCGTAGGAATACAAAAGATTTTAATGGGACTACTGAGAAACGTGGACCTCGAAAGTATCGAGATGGGAAACAGATGCTTCAACAATTAAGCAAACTCACAAATGTTGTCCTTGGGAAGGGGGACGGGGCAGTAGCAGCGCCAACCGATAGTATCTGGAAGAAAAAATCAATCTTCTGGAAACTACCTTATTGGCCACTTTTGAGTGTACGTCACTGTCTTGATCCAATGCACATAACTAAAAACGTGTGCGGTAACACACTTAACACGTTGATGAACACCAGGGGAACAAGCAAGGATTCTCTCGCGACACGCTTGGACATGCAACACCTGGGCCTCACGAAGGAGTTACACCCAGTAACTCTTGAGAATGGCCACTTAAAACTTCCGGTGACATCATGGACACTGAAAAAGGAGGAAAAAGAAATGCTTATTTCTTTCTTCAATGATCTCAAAGTACCGAGTGGCTACTGTGGGAACCCGAAGAGGCTAGTTAACATGAGAGAACTTAAGTTTAACTATGGTTCTATGAAGGCCCATGACTGTTATGTCATAATGACTTAGCTGCTCCCAGTTGCCCTGCGAGGTATCCTCCCTGACAAGGTCCGCGCTCCAATCATAAAGTTGTGTTCGTTCTTCAACGCGATCTCTGAAAAGGTCATTGAAGTGGCAGGTTAGACCACCTGAAGCAGGAGATAGCCGAGATTATATGCAGGCTTGAGATGCATTTCCCACCGACTTACTTCGACATTTCAGTGCATCTACTTGTTCATCTTGTGGATCAAATAAAAGCCCTTGGCCCAATGTACCTACACCAGATGTTTCCTTTCGAGAGGCTGATGAAAGTTTTCAGGCGGTATGTTAGGAATAAATTCAGACCAGAAGGGAGCATGGTAGAAGGATGGTCAACAGAGGAGGCTATTGAGTTCTCCACATATTATCTGGACATCAAGCGGGTTGGAGTTCCAGTATCTCATCACGATGGAAGACTAGGGGGCAAAGGAACAATAGTGAGAAAACTGTCAAAATGGACGAAGTCGTCTCCTTCAGACAAGCACACTTCGCTGTTCTCCAGCAGGCCGACGGTGTGATGGCATACATTGATGAGCACAAGCAGTTTCTGCAAATTAAGCACATAGGGAGGTCACATGCTTGGCTTGAGAAAAAACATAAGGAGGAATTCGGTGACTAGTTTCGACGCCAAAGGCTAGGAAAGGTGACGGGATGTCAGCTAGATCTCTTAGCCCCCGGACCTTCGACTACGCTAATGAAGTACCAAGGATATCAAATAAATGGTTTTACATTTAACACAAAAAACAGGACGGAAAGAGCACGAACCAAAACAGTGGTGTTCATTTCGACGCCCACGATGAGTACGGCAAGGTGGTGGCAACATACTATGGTTTCATAGATGAGATATGAGAGCTAGACTATGGACATGAGTTGAAAGTTGCTCTTTTCCATTGTCTGTGGGTCCGGCTGAATGAAATCAACACCGACAAGGATGGGTTCACTACGTTGATCTATCCAAGACTGCATACAGAGATGACCCCTTCGTCCTTGCAAAGGATGTTTTGCAAATCTTCTATGCAAGGGATAACAATACAAATGGAAGACGACATGTAGTATTGCAAGGCAAAAGGAAGATTGTAGGTGTCAACGGAGTGACAGACGAAGAAGAGTACAAAGGTTATGAAGAAATGGTTCCTTTTGGGGCGGACGTTACCCTACATGTCCTTGAAGAGGGTGACGAACCTGCTTACCTCCGGAGTGATCATGATGAGGCCATCATCGTGCCTGCACCATGAATTGTTAGAGTATCATAAACTATGTAATACTTAATGAAATGTTGTTTTAGTAATTTGCATCGAATTTGAAATCATATGGAGTTGTAGATTGATGAGTTGTACCATGTTGTTGATTGATGTATGCCATGTCAAAAGGAATTAAAAAACTATGAAGAATTAGACCTTGAGTGTATAAGCATTAATGTGTAGCTCCTCAAAACTAGCAAAAGCTATGTTGGAAGATTTTCAACTTCTATTCAAATTTTTGAAGTAATTACAAAGGGGTAATTGAATTTTAAACCCTTATTCAAATTCAAAATGGAATTCAAAAACTATGAAGAATTAGACCTTGAGTGTATAATAAATAATGTAGAACTCCTCAAAACTAGCAAAAGCTATGTTGGAAGATTTTCAACTTCTATTCAAATTTTTGGAGTAATTACAACGGGGTAATTGAATTTTAAACCCTTATTCAAATTCAAAATGGAATTCAAAATCTATAAAGAATTTGAATATGCTACTTTAGCAAAAGTTGTAGAGAATTAAAAATTATGCAACTTATATGTTTGCAATTTTTCAAGTTATAGTAAAAAAACAGGAGTAATTTGAATTCTAAAGTAAAGGGCAAATTTTTTAAAAAAACACATATCACTGCCGGTTTGCGGGTTCTAATAACCAACCGGTAGTGATGCGCCATCATCACTGCCGGTTCTTATTACAAACCGGCAGTGATAGGGGACATCACTGCCGGTTTGTAACAAGAACCGGCAGTGATCTGACCGAGTATATAGGGAAAGGGCGCAGTCTGAAATTTTCAGACTCGCGCCCTTCCACACTTAGCCATTTCAGACTCCAGCCCGAGGAGCACCTGCCGCCGCCGCAGGAGTACACGCCGCCGTAGGAGCACTTGCCGCCGGCAGGAGCACACGCCGTCGCTCCAACCTCGCACCACCGCTCCAGCCTCACCGCTGCTCCAGCCCACCATTGGACGCCGCCGGTGCACGCCGCTGCCAAGAAGGACTCTCAAGCACGCCGACGCTCGAAGCCAGTGCAGGAGCTCGGAATCCCCGCCCTGCAGGAGCTCGGAAACCAGCCCAAACCTCCACGCGGTGTGCTCCATGTCCACGAACCGAAGGTGTTCGATGAAATGTCTATCTATCTACCTATGAGCTAATACCAATAATCAAAATTCATGTCCAGAAACATGACAATTAAGCGCCGATTCACCATCCGTCGCCCTGCGACCGAAGCCGATGACCAAGGAACTAGTGGTGGCGGTGCTGAACGTGACCAAGGAGCCGATGACAACTAGCAAGGGGATCAAAGACCTTGGAGACCTAGCCATATTCTAAACCTAGAAGAGGGCCAAGGAGATGAGGTAAAAACACGATAGATATAGCCATAAAAGTTTGATGGGGACTTATTTATAAATTTTGAAGCAGGTTCCGCCGGAAGGTCCAAGTACTGGTGAGAGTTCCAGAAGGACTAAGCGTGGTGCAACAAAGCTCCCTCAGACAACTAGACACTGGCACATCTCTCAGTTCGATCAACTAGGGGAGCCGGTGGAGCCACTTAAAGCATTGGGCCCATACAAGAGTACCATCGGGGCACCTGTAAGGGACTTCATCCCGATCAAATACAGGAAGTGGAATGGAAGTGAGCAAGACCCATGGAGGGTTCCAGAAGTTGAGAAGGAACTAGATTGGAACAAGCTCAGAGGGTATTTCACTTTCCCTAATGATTGTGATGAAGCGACAGTCAAGAAGAGGGCCAAGGAAATCATGGGTCACTCCTTCAAGAATTTCAAGGGAAAGTTACACAAGCTCATCAAGGAGGAAAAAGAACCGAATTTTGCGGGAGGTGAATTCATGTCACACCCAATTTTAAGAATAAAATTGAATGCGAATAACTCATGTGTGCCCAGAGATCAATCACACACATAAGCCGACAAATCTTTAAATAGTACCATCACTGAGTGCTTATTACATAACGAATAATGTTCTTAAACATAACAGCGGAAATAAAGATAACTCTCGCGACGAAGCTCCACTTCACAGGGAACGCCGACTGGTTGACCACTAGCCTAGTACTCCTCACGGTAGTCTTCACAGCCATCTGATGAGGTTGAGAAAGCAAGGGTGAGCACTTAAAGTACTCAGCAAGAGTAACATAGGGTTATGAAGCTCAAAGGCTGACATTGTCTGAACTGCGGTTGCTTTTAACTTGGTCAAGTTTTACCAACACTTAGCTTTAGTTATGCAAAACCCAATTAATAACCACATGATAAGATTAATAAATGTCATTAACAATTAAACAACATGATCATCTACACTGTGAGTTTTCCAGGCCGCTCGTGACCGTGAGCACGACTATCATAATAGGTTTACACTCTGCAGAGGTTACACACTTTACCCACAAGCCGTGTAGCCCATATGCCCGGGTTTATAACTCCCAAAACACTTCCAAGGTGAGCGGGCAGGGTACCCTATGAAGTCTTTCAAAAAGTCTTTCTAGCAAGTAGTAGACCCTACGGACCCAATGCAAAGGGGTATATGGGACACCCCGATGGTACCACCCGCAGCGGTCCCCACACAAGCTATACCCCAGAACCAGCTCGGCAAAGGTGCCTTTCACGAACTACAAACATGCTATTCCAACTTCCATAATTGACCAACGCCAGAGCCATTATAGCACTCATGGTTGCATTTAAGTCCCAGCTTTTGCCCTACAGTGGGGTCCTATTCCATGTTGCTATAAAAGCCAGTTTTATCCCATTGTTGCATATATCATTAGTCAAAATTCATCTCAATATTCATCATGTAAAGCATAACAAAGCTACCCATAAGCATAGAAACCCATGGTGACAAGGTACAAGGTAACAAGCTATGGTAAAGATCTAAATAGGAATCAATTGAGACACATGCAATCATGACTAGGTGAATTAAGGTGAATAGGTAACAAGGATGATCCCATGTTAAACTTGCCTTAATCACAAAGCTCTTGGTGGTCCTGATTTGCTGCAAAGAACTCTGGAACACCGAAAGTCTCACCGGTTGTACTCGATCAACATCAGCACGCAATCATCCGAACAAACATACACGAAGCAATAAAGGTTTAATTAGAACATTACACCATAAATAATTAATAGGTTTTGAAAAGATTATAAACAGATCTATACTATACTACAATCACAAAGACGCGAAACTCACGCTAATCGGATCTAAAACGATTAAATTATAGATTAAACAAGATTTTGAAAAGGGAAAGATTAAAGCATTAAAAGAGTTAATTTAATTTTATTTTCAAAAGTGTTTATCATGGATGAAATCTATACTACTGGATAGAGCATAAAATTACGGATCTAACGCAACTTGAACGGGTCAATTTGGATTTAAAACGAGCAAATTATAAGCATTTAAAGTTCAGTGGCAAATCTGTAAATAGGGATTTTTATTTAAAATCGAATTAAAACAGATCTAGAAGGGAATACGTTTTCCAGAGAGAAAAACGTAAAGATGAAAGGCGCCATAGGACTGCGGGTTGAGGGCCTAAGAACCCGAGGGGCTCTTTAGCAAAAACGCCAGGCCGAAGAGGTATCGGTGGCCTTGGGCCACTGCATCTGATCTGAACGACTCAGATTAGAAGGGGGAAGGGAGAGGGCGATGCTCCACCGGAGCAGAGGAGGATGGCGACGGCGCCATGGCCGGGGCTCGCCGGAGTGAGGGGGTTAGGGGCTCGGGTGCTCAATCCGGCCGGGGAAAAGGTCGGGAGCAAGAGAAGGGCACGACGAACTCACCTAGGGCAACGGCGAGGCTCGCGGACGGACGGGGATGGCCGACGACGTAGCACAGAGGCGTCGGTGCTCTGCAAACGGCGGCGCGGTTAACCCGAGCACAAAAGAGAGGGAAAAAGGAGGGGGAGGGTGTTCCACGGACGCGTGAAGGCGACGCGAGGCTCGGAGGGTGGTTACGGCGGCCGGAAACACGGCGCGGCGGCTCGGCGGCGGCGATGGCGGCTCTGGGCAGTGCTGCTACTGCTGCTGCTAGACGAGTCGAGGCGACGGGAGAGGCGGCGCGGGGTCAGCTCCTATTTAAAGGGGCCGAGGGAGAGTCCCACGCGGCTATGGGAGCGCGGAAACCGCGGGGGAGGCGGTTGTGGACGCGGCGCAGCGCGGCTGAGCAGAGTCCTGCTCGGACTTGATCGAAGGGAGGGGGAGAAGCTGACACGCGGACCCGGCATGTCAGCGAGAGGGAGGAGAGGGGAACGGCGCGGTGCGGGCCTGCGGCGAGCTGGGCCGAGAGGGAAGCCGACCCATGCGGGAGAACGAGGGGAGAGGGAGAGAGGGAGCAGGCCGGTGGGCTTCTCGGGCCAACAGGCCGAAAGCAGAGAGAGGGAGGGAAAAGGGTTTTCTATTTTCCTTTCCTTTTTCTTTTGCATTTTTTTAAAATTGAATTTCAAAAGGGGTTTTGAAATCTTTTCTTTGAGTTTTATAAATTCAAGCAACACAAGAAAATGCAGAGTCATGCAATGTTCAAACAAGTTAAACCCTAGCATGTGATATTTAATTTAGTTTTATTTGTTTAATTCTATGATCAAAGAAAATTGTTTGAAATAAATCAAATTAAAGCAAATTCAAATCTAGTGAACTACCTACTCGCAAGGGGGGCACAATACAATCCTGACGGGAGCCTTTCCGCCAGGGCTGAACCCGTCACCGATCTCCTCCAGAAGATTTCCACGATCATTGAGGAAGTGCATAGAGGGGCCCGCAGGTCGGATAGAGAAAATGACGTGCTCACGCAAGCACTTGGAAACAAGGAGCACCCCGGTCGCAGTAGAGGAGCCGGGGTAATTCCTTGGGAGAAAGCATTTGAAAGTGAATCCGCTTCCTATAGGAGCCGGGCAAGAGCTAGAACGCAAAGAGAAGAGGAGTTCAAAAGGATGCGACAGGAGCTAGAACAGAGCATTGAAGCACGGATAGCTGCTCAAGTGGCGAGCGCTATGGAAACCATGTGTTCGAGTCAAGGGCCGTATGCAATCCTGGCTTTAAATAGCTCAGTGCCCGGCAAGGGCCGTAGTAGCTGTGGCTCAACCCCTATGCCCGACGATGAAGAGGTCAATGCTTCTCATCCGGTGGACGACATCAAAGAACCTGTGAATGTCAGGTTGTACATCTGACAGCAGTGAACCAAAGACAAGGTGACGGTCGGACAAGCATTTCCTAGAGGGGAGAACATCATTCATGGCAAGTCAGTGCCACTCGGGTATGCCAGGGTCAGCATTGATAAGATATTGGATAAGAAGTACAATAAGATACATATTGATTTCCCAGTGGAGGAAGGTAGGTCGCGTCTAGTTCACAACTTGGGTACTCATGTCGCTTGGTGCAAACGCTTCATCAAGCTAGATAACCAGCCATCTTCGATGATGATGATGACAGTGAATCATTCCGGTCGCCTCCGCCAAGAGGTTTCTCTCCTCGTCAAGATCCACCGACACCTCCTCCACCGCCAAAGGAGAAGACTCCTTCTCTACCGCCAAAGGAGAAGACTCCTTCTCCACCGCCAAAGGAGAAGACACCTCCTCCTCCTCCTCCACTAGCTTCAAAGTCCTTAGGACTGGGATCTCGACGGCCTAACTCTAGATCAGGTTCGACTTTGCAACAGAGGAGGTCATCAACTTCAGTTGGTAAAGATCCCAAGATGACTAGTAAAAGGCGGCAGCCAGTGCCGACTAAGGACGATATTCTACGAGCTTAGATTACAGAAAAGGCCGCCAAACTTTCCTTGTATGAACGATTGGCTTATATACCTGAGAAACAGAGCTAATTTGAAAGGTAAAGCAAAAATCCAGGTAACCAAGAAAGAGCTAAAGAAATACACACCTTTCAGCAGCTAGAGATACAAAACTTGGCCGCGGACCTGAATATAAGCATGGAGGATGCCGAGAATCTCTATTTTGAAAAAACCAATTTTGAAAAGGCCAAAGTTGCATACAAGTTTGAACTAGGCAAACCTATGGTCGCCAGCCAAGAAGAGTATAAAAATTTGCCAACAAACATGCGGCAGTTGCATGATTATTACATCATAGATAGTAACAACAGCAAAGACAAAAATGCAACCTTTGAAGTATGCATCCCTCCATGTTTTATTTTTAATCATCCTGAAGAAGTTGTGCATACTATTCATTATGAAGACCTCTTTCAACTCTTTCAACGACGCTCGCTGGATTTGCAGATTATGATGTTATGGACTATGTAAGTACCATACCCTAACAACGTTATAATAAACTATGTGATCTGCATTTGAATATATCCATGCATGTTTATTTTGCAGGTCTGTAGCAAAATTTTACCTTCAAAAATGAAATAATAATTTTGACTTCTTGGACCCCATCTATGTAAATGAGACAACATGTAAAGCCGGTCTCCAAGATCCGTATGTCTCAGCGAGTTTGAAGATAGAGTTTGAAAGAATGTTCTCAGTCAGCAAAACAAACGCACGACTAACCTACAATTGCGAGTATGTGTTCTCGACCCTTACTTAAGTGTTTTTTCTTGATATATCATTCAATAACATGAACTTTGTGCTTACGTCCTCGTAGATATAAGTCTTAAAAATTCAACTATCGAGGTGTGGGACTCAAAAAAGAAGTCACTTAAACTTATCGAACCCCTAGTCAAAGTGCTAAATATGTAAGTGAACCCAATATCACCACACTTTTCAATCACATATGATATTGTAATTAATAATGTCCTGAGCCTTCACACTTCATTTACATTGTCACATAGAATGAAGGCGTTACCTGATTGGAGAAATGTGGAGCCTAAGCTGCAAAAGAAATGAAGAGAACCATTCAGAGTGGAGTATATGAAGAAGGTCAAGATCCTAGATCAACCAATGAGGAACAACGAGTGCGGGTTCTATGTGATGTGGGCAATGCTTGCCTACTTTGACGCAAAACTAGGAATAGGAGATGGCATGAGACGTACGCGTCGCATTTTAATTCTATTGTTTTATCTTACATATGTGCATCTCAATATCATCTTATATTAATTTACAGCGTAAAGATCAGAGCCACAATAGGTTGGTGGATTTTGAGATAAGAGGATTTCAAGAGGAGATAACAGCTCTTATTCTGGACGAGATAGTGTATAAAAAAGATGTCTATCCATTGTGCAGAGTAAGGACTTCAAGAAGATCTATGGAAAAGACCGCCTCGAAAGGCTATTGTAATGCGACATTTAATTCGATACTTTAAGTTTTGTTTGAATGTTTTGTAATAATTATTATAAATGTGTGATGAGTTTGTATTGTCGCTAGTCCACAATCACCTTCAATTCACATCGATATCAAATGGTTCGATAGCAAACAACTCCACGATCTCCCACGCCACCGCAGGACGTGGAGCAAGGTGAGGAAGTTGCCCTTGTTGGCGCCGGAGCTCTGGTCGACCACCACCATCACCCGCTTCCGCGCCATCGCGGCCTCCTCCGTCCTGCAGAACCCGCCACCGCGGCCTCCTCCGTCCTGCAGAACCCGCCGCCGCGGCGGTGTCCCCGCGCCTACTGCCGGTGCCGCCGCCGCCGCCCTCCCACTCCCGCTGCATCAGCTGGTGCGGCGCGCTGCCGCCATCGCTCGAACTCAGCTGCCGCAGGAAGTGCTCGCTGCTGCCCCCGCTGCTCCCCATCGTTCCGCTCCCGCTCCCGCTCCGGCCGCGAGGTGCGTGTGTGTGCGTGGCTCGGCGACTCTCTCTCTCTCTTTCCAACTGACACGCCTAGGCCTAGATGAGGGTTGAACTGCATCTACTTTAATCCAGGCCATACAATCAAAACGGACGTCATCCACAAACAGCTGCCCGCGCAAACAACCGCAGATTCGTATTTGCGCCTCCTCACCCTGTCTCATGGTTCATGGGTCCAGGTTTGCTCTGGCCCAGTCTCAGTCTTCAACCTCGAAGCCATCGTCACCCGACCTGGGAGGCACACGTCTCCACGCGCTCGCGCCAACCTCGCCTCATCCGTTGACCTGCGCACTTCCTTCTCTCGCTTCCACAGCTCCGTCCACTCGTGCCGCAGCGACGCCATTGCCGAGGTTATTGCTTAGGTGTGTGCCGCCTTCGCCTCCATGGATGCGGACACATCTTTCTTCCTCTTCTCGGTTCGCCTACGCTAGCGGCCTTCTAGATCTATGGTCCCTTCTTTTATTTCATTTATGACACGCTCGGTCAACCTGCTATGCAGATTTGGGCTGTTGCTTGCCCAGTCTTGCCCTGCGGCGTCCAGCTCTACCGGCGGCTGCGTGCGCGGACACCGCGACCGGCCCCGCTGGCGGGTGGCGGCTGCGTACGCACATTCACGAAGAGGCGACGGTGACAACGACCTCGACTCCCGCGCAGGCCAAGGTACGACTGCCGACCGTGCCGCTGCAGCCCACGCCCGCTCAGATTTGTGATGCGGCGGCTCCGATTCAGCTTCCCCAAACCAGTCGTTGCCTCCCCATCAAGGTAGGAGTATACCTCAACCATTGATCCTTGGTTTCCCCCCACTTTCTACTACTGATTTCGTGCATGTGCTCTCCTCTTCTTCCGCAAAACAGATTGAGTTGGTTTCAGCCATAATCGACAACAGGTTGCAACATCGAGACATGACGACGAAAGGCCGCATTGCACAATGATTTGTATGCGCTTGCAGCCTCTTGCACTTTATTTTCTTTCGTTTGATAGCATGAATCTATATCTAGAATCTTCATGTCATCTCAGTCGCTATATATTTGTTCATGAATTTTCCATGTTCGCTTGCCTCACATTATCAAATGGATACTTCCCTAGCTTAAAGTTCAAGGCCTCAAGCAATATTTTTCCTCCATATATTTTCACCTTTGTTGGCTGTACATATAGTTTATCTTCTTTCATAATGTGAAGCCTAGAAATACCTACTATTATGTTAGTTGTCATATCAACAAAAAAATGTATGCAACTATTGAATTACATGTAAAATGGGGCTCGATGATTAATTTATAATTTCAGAGTTCATAACGACTGGTGATAATTTCTTAGTGGCAGTGCCATGTTAAAATTCCTAGCTTTACAGAACAAATCCTATTTAAATGCATATTGTTCTTCTATGGTCACTTCATATATGGCGTCACCTACATGGCTTAGGGTTTTATGGGGAACCAAATTTCAGCTGCTAATCTTCTGCATTATTTTACCTATACGGCTATACATCATAGTTGTTGACCAATTCAGATCGTTGTGCTATTTGCCACTCTTTTCCCATGTCATTTTTTGTGGACCAACAATCAGTCCACTACATCAATGTGCTATCTGCCACTCATTTTCCGTGACATTTTCTTTAGACCAGGAATAAACCCAATAATTATATCTTCACCACCTTTTTGTCTTATAATAGAAAATGCAATGTTACGTCAATACATGACACACCTTCAGTACTCCTTTATAACTGAGTTGTCCAATTCTTGGCACCATAGACTTATTTTCATTACTATTTTACAAGGTGATCCTAGTTTACGAGCTAAGAATTACTCATTATTTACAGGCATCCTTAGCATGCTCTGCCGCTGTGTCCATAACATGTCCTCTGACACTGACACATAGTGAGTCCCTTGTGTTGCCTCGCTAATCTCTATTAGTGTTTATATAGTTATTAGTGTGTTACAATTTTGTTTTCCCATGTAATCTGGGTATATGGAATTTAACTTGGTCGATGCTAAAATGAATTTTCTTTATCTATTTTCTTATACAAGATCAGTCAGTTCAAATTTGTTTATTGAATTTAGTATAACTCACTATTACAGTTCCTCTCAACCTAAAACTACCAGCAACTCATTCTCATACCATGGCTATTAAAGGTGAAAAGATGAATCATAGTGTCCAACTACCTTCAGTTTCCGCCATTGGTTAGTGCTCCTTTATTTCTTTGTCAATAAAAAAGCTTGCTGCATGTCTATCTAGGTTAGTTTCCAATTCTTTATATGCATCTACATGTGGTCGAATAATTCTTAGGCATTTAGGATTCATAATATATCCATTAGGTTCTTTTGTTTGTTCTTTTTATTATTTTTTCATCAGATCTTGCAGATTGCCTACTGATATGCGGAGCCATTTTTTTTACAACGCTACACGGAGCCATTGTCTGTGGGAAAAAAATACAAGCCTCGGTGTGCCTACCTTCTCTATTCTACTTTATACTTCACGCTTACAACCTTACAAGGTTTTCAGATGAATCATCTTTTGCAAACTACAACAAATACCCATCAGGCTACAGCGATCGAGTCGTCACCAGGTACTCAGCTGAAAACGTTTAGAACTGATGGAGATCACTAATTTTCATCCTTTGTTCTACTAGCATGTGTACTGCTTTTGTTTTCCCTTCCCATTTTAGCTTTAGTCAGTGCTTCCATGGAGGCTTGCAGTTGTTCATCGTCCATAGCTAACAGACCTAGAAATTGCTGAATTCTATATATAATGATACTCCTGTTAGCGAGTAAAAACAATATACAAAGGAACTGCTCATAGGGCAGGTGGTTAAGCCCCAGATTGGGAGTTGGCCTGTCAGGGACTGATCTCTGGTTCGGACAATGGCTTCCAATGAAGGCCAGGTCAAGTAGCCTTTTTATTAAAAATAAAAGTAAAAACTATTTATCTGATCAAGTTTGTTGATTTACCATTGATAAAAAAACAATGGATATATGTTTGGTGCTAATTCTTCAACATTTCCTGCAACAAACAAGTTAAGGATCGATCTTACAGCTAGGAGATATACATTTTGCATACTGGTCAAATTGCTGATCTTAATTAAGTTAGATGAGTAGAAAGCGAGATTCAAATTAAAAGCAAATTTGATTGGAACAATTTTTCTTCTTTTATAGTTTTGGCTCTTAGAGTTTTATTGCCTGGGTAATATGAACTTCAATAAAAAAGTGTACAAAATATGCGAAGATAACTCTCCTTTGGATAATAAATTGATTTATTCATCTTTGCTGAGAAGTGTCGTGTGACGTTGGAACATGAATCCATTGACATACTACTCATCATAAGGGGAAATAATTAATGTCTTTGCTGAAAAGTGTCATGTGAAGTTTGAACATGAATCCATTGCCATACTACTCATCATAAGGGGAAATAATTTAGTCCTGACAAAATTCTCAAATACCTTTTGTTTGGGCAATATGAGTTCCCATCTGAAATATGTTTGCTGCACAATAAGCAGATACTTTTTTGAATGAAAACAATAAGTAGATGCTTGATCTCCTTCATTAGGTGATAGATTAATTTATTCTTATTTCCTAAGATGTTTTGCATAATAGTTTGATCAGCCATATTGATGATCAGAATTCCTCTGCTGTTATCATCAACCCCATACATACTGAAATTATTGCCAACGAGCTTGAGCATTTCATCCGAAATAATACTAAGAATGATTGGTTGTTTTGAAATCCTGGTCTCAGGTGTATCTTAATATGCTGATGGAAAAAGATTGTCGGAGACAGCACTGGAAGAGCAAAAAGGGAACCCAATAGGTCAACAGTTGTGTTTCCATTCTTTCTGCTACGATTCTACTTTTCTATACCAGTTTGAAATGTTTGTATGTCACAACTACCTCTCTTTCCATAATGTTTATAACAATTTTCCTTTCCTCTAAAAGCATGTACAATTGTGTGGCAATGTCTGACTTAACAAAATAAATGTATATTTGAGTTGATATAACACAACACTTCACTCTATTGTTTATATTTAAGTTAAGGAATAGCTTTGCTCTACTAAACACTTTGCCACTCCTACCTACCTACCTAGTATACTACACTAGTACTAGCTAGAGAAGCTAGTACCTATTCAGATTTGAGTTTCGGACCCAGCACACATGTTGTAGTTATTGCTCGTACTTGCTGGCGAGGTGCGCATGATACCTCGCAAATTTCAATGCCTTGCTCTGTTCATCTATATATACCAGTGTTTCGAAAAATATAAATAAAAACCTGTGATTCCAAGAGTGCTGGACCTCAATTATTTTTTTTGTCAGCCTTTGTAAACAAGACCAGGTCTACTGAGAGTCGTCATGAACTCATGCTGGCTTAGATTTTTTTTTTTAGTGGATCATGATAGCTCAGATGCCCATTACACATTTCTTTTTTATAGGAGCCCAACACACATCCGATCGCGCGTTTGTGGGCTAATTGTGCTCACATGTCCTTCGGCCCATTTCAAGAACCTAAACCTGCTGGGGTAACAGAAGCGGCCCGTATCGCTGAAATTATTCATCCCGTGCGGGAGCACCCACGGGGCCACCTGTCTGAGACTAGGGGCCGAGCAACGGCGAGGACATCCCCGGCCGGCTGCTATCCCACGACGTGGCGGAGTATCATCACTGCCTCCGACGCTCCGCGTGGTGTGTCCACCGTGGCGCAATGTCGCCGCCGACACGCGTGCGGTAAAGGATAGCCGCCTAATTCTGGTCTCTGGACTTTGTGAAACATGCTTGAAATGACAATAGACGCTTTAGAGCTTTGCACTAGTTTTTAGTGACCAATTGTTTTTTTTTAGAATTTAGTGACCAATTATTGCTATAATAAGTTCTAGAGTTCGAGTGAATTTTAGGATCACAAACTTCAAAACTTAGGGCCTATTTGAATCATAGTGCTAAATTTTAGCACTGCACTTTTAGCTCTATTTTTTTTAGCACTAAAGATTTAAACATGTGTGCTAAAAACAATGTTAAAAATGTCCAAAGACTATAAGATTGTGCTAAAAATTTTAGCATCAAATAACATCAAATGAGATTCTAAAATTTAGCACTAAAGTTTAGATTTAATTAAAGACCCTCTTATTCATCGACGTCGTAGTATGCAGGCTCGAGACAGTCTGGCCCGGTAGCTAGGGCCGTGTTTGGACTGCTTACTACGAAAGATGAGCAGTATTGCATGAACCGTTAAATAGACTCGGTCAAGTACAAGGCCCACTAACAGATGGAGCCTCCATTCTACTGTAGATTATAAACATTTCCAGCTTGTTTACCTCCTGTTGAACCACTTCTCCAGCCCGATCCCACCGGAGTTGCAGCGCGGCCTGCCTGAGCTCCGTGCTATGCTATGAACATCCAGAGAAACTACCTCACATTCCATCCGAGCGACCTGTTCAACTTCAACAACACTCCTCTGACTCACCTCGCCATGGGCAAACAACAGCCTTTCAACTTTCAGGGAGTATGGCAAATTACCCAGGTACACCTGTAATTAAATATAGTAGATTTTTAGCTCTTCGAATTAAACCATCATACATGTTTCACTATATTTCATATTTGTAGAGAAAAGTATTAACATCGACCTTGCCAAAGAGAGAGTATAAAAATACATTTTATATATAACTTATTTAATGAAGGTCATGGTATCATAAATATTGTTATTTTTTTTTTATAATTTTGGTTAAACTTAAAATGGTTTGATGTCACACCCGGTTTTAAAAACAAAACCAGATTTACACGATATGTGAGCCCAGGAAGTCAAATCTCACATATAGCCACAAATTAAGGAAGTATCAAAAGACAATACTTAAATACATAACATATAAGGTCAAAGGATAACCTCAATACAACGAACAGCGGAAAGACGACTCCGAACTTCAGGCGAAGGCTCCAACTTCACAGGGACAACTGACTGGTTGATCACAGGTCTAACTCTTTTAACTGTTGCTCTTTGCAATCTGATATGGTTGATAAGGCAAGGGTGAACACTTAAAGTACTCAGCAAGAATAACATAGGGTTATGAAGCTCAAAAGGCTGACACTGTCTTACTGCGGTTGCTTTTAACTTGGTCAAGTTTTACCAACACTTAGCTTTAGTTATGCTTAACCCAGTTGGTAACCACATGATCATTAATGAAACAATCTCATATATCATATCTCCAAACTTACCATCATAAGTTGTTCAACAACATGAGTATCTAACACTGTGAGTTTTCCAGGCCGCTCGTGACCGTGAGCACGGTTATCATGATAGATTTACACTCTGCAGAGGTTATACACTTTACCCACAAACCATGTTACCCATATGCCCGGATCATGACTCCCAAAACACTTTCAAAGTGAGCGGGCAGGGAACACTACGAAGTCTTTCAAAAGTCTTCCTAACATGTTGACAGACCCTACGGACCCAAGGGCAAGGGGTATGCAAAGCCTCTACTCGATGGTACCTTTCGAAGCGGTAACCACCCTAGAACATGCCCTGCAACCAGCTCGGCAATGGTGCCTTTCACGAACTGCCAACATGCTAGTACGAATCTTCATACTTGACTAAAGCCAGAGCCATATAATACTCGTGGTTGCATTTAAGTCCCAGCTTTTGCCCTACAGTGGGGTCCTATTCCATGTTGCTATAAAAGCAAATTTTATCTCATTGTTGCATATATCATTAATCAATATTCGATTCAATATTCATCATGTAAAGCATAGCAGAGCTACCCATATGCATAGAAACACATGGTGACAAGGTACAAGGTAACAAGCTATGGTATAGATCTAAATAGGAATCAAATTCAGACACATGCAATATGATTAGATGAATTAAAGTGAATAGGTAACAAGGATGATCCCATGTTAAACTTGCCTTAAACTCTTAGATCATTTCTTCACTTGATTCTCGATCTTCTGATGACTTCTTCTTGATCTCCACGTAAATCTCACCTATTGGACAAGATCATAAACACCACACAAGCATCTGAACAATCATACAAAGCATACAATATATCTACCTCAGAACAATACACCAATCAATGAAAAAGATTTAAAAGAAGTCTACGTATTGCTACGATCACGCAGACGCGAGAAACACGCTAATCAGATCTATAAAGGAAAAGAAACGTCTATCGAAGATTAGCTTTTATAAGATAATTAGACTTCATTTATTTTATTTAAAAAGCATATATTGGATATTTCAGAGAAATACCCAAATTAAATTAAGTCACATTACTTTGCTTTGCAAAAACAAAATTAAACTAGGTATATATTATTTTATGAAAAGCCGTAATTGATTTTAAATTGGAAAACCACTAATCATATAGATTAATCAATTATCAGTTTATTTCAGAGAATAAAACATATTTAATATTGTTACTAACAGGTAGATCTTATCGTTACGAAACCAACGCAACTCGAACGGGACAAAACAGATCTAGAACGAGAGATTTATAAATTAAACTAGATTTTAAAAAGGGCAAGATTAAAGCATTAAAGAATTAATTTACTTTTATTTTCAAAAGACTTTAACATAGATGAAAAATGTACCATTATATAGGTCATGAAATTACGGATCTAACGCAACTTGTTTGGATCAAAACGGATTTAAAACGAAGATTTTATAAGGTTTTCAAATTCGGTGGCAATTTTGTAAATAAAGATTTTCCTTTTATTTTGAATAAAAACGAATCCGACAGAGATTACGTTTTCCAGCGGTGAAGGCGTATACGGGGATGGCGCCATGGACGGCGGGTTGAGACAGTAAAAGTTGGGGGTCTCTTTAGCAAAAGACCCGGACGAAGGGGTATCTTCTAATCTCGAGCGTTGATCACAGATCCAACGGCTCAGATAGAAGAGGAAAGGAGAGAGAGGTGGCCGGCCGTTGACTTGGTCACCGTCCACGTGGCTGCTTGGGATTGGGTGGCCTGCGGTGGACCGGCCGAGGTGGCCACGAATGCGGGGTTGTGGACCCTGTCCACACTATTCCATAGACCGAAGGGGTATGGGACGATCTGGATCGCTGGATTAGATTGGGACAGTCAAGATTAAAAGACAGAGAGGGAGGGGGAATTCCTTGCCGGCACAGAAACAGGGACAATGGTGGCCATTGCCGGACTGAGCAAGGGCTCGCCGGAGTTCGCGACTAAGGCCCTTCGGGGCACGATTGTGCAAGGGGAAGGATGGGGGAGCAAGAGGAGAAGGTGGCGATCTCACCTGAGACCAAATCGGAGTCCGGGGAGACACGGTGGCGGTCGGCCACGGACGGAGGCGGCTCGGGAGGTCCCTCCTCATGGTGACAGCGCGGTGAGGCCATGGAAAAGAGAAATCGAGCGCGGGGGGAGGTACAGGGGTGTTCCGCGAACCCACCGAAAGCTTTCGCGCGGACAGAGAAGCCCCGGAGGCGGTTGTCGATGCGACGGGGCGGAGCTTCGCACGCTGCAAACGACATCGCGACGGTGTGAGCAAGACAGAGCGGAATTGATCGGATGAGAGGGTTCACGGGGTATCAAACCTTGCCCCGAAGGAAGATGGAGGACCTACAAGCAGCAGAGGAGCTTCGAGGCCCTTCAATGGTGGCGGCGGCGTTCCTGCTTCGTGGCGCGTCGCCTCTGCGGCTCTAGGGCAAGGTGCCAAGGAAGAATAGATGGAAAAGAGAGGTGTGGGTGCTATATATAGGGTCGTGGGGGAGGGGATCCGTGCGTAGCACGCCCTACTTGCGTGGGGGGCGGACGTGGACTCTGTTCAGAGTCCCGTTCGAACGGGAGAGGAAGAAGAGGGAGATGACAGGTGGGGACGGGCTGTCAGAGAGAAGAGAGGGGGAAAGGGAGAGCGCGTGCGCGCGTGAGAACTGGACCGAGGGGGGGGGGTTGGGCCTGCGCAGAGCTAGGCCAGGTGCGGGGCAGGCCGGCCCAAACAGAAAGGAGGGGAGAGGGAAGGGAGCAGGCCGGGCTCTCGGGCCAGAAAGGGAAGGAGGGTGGTTTCCATTTTCTTTTTATTTTCAAATTTGATTTTTGCAAATGAATTTTCAAAAATGGATTTTGAATATATTTTCTAGGGTTTTGAAACTTCAAACAATACAAAAGAAAATGCAGGGCATGAAGTGCACAACCAAGTTGACCCTAACATGTGATTTAATTTAGTTTTATATATTTAATTCTATGCTTCACAAAAAAAATACTTAAATTAAATCAAATTTAAATCAAATTCAAATCTAATTTACTATCAAATTTTTAGGGTGTTACATTTGACTTAGGAACAAGTATAAAAATAAAAGCCTTTATATCAGGACAGCGGAGTATCTGCCCACTAAATCAACGTCCAATTCATTAGTCAATGTAAACGTAAATGCACGTTGAGGATGTTACACCTTTCCTTTTCTATGCATGTGGCAAGCAGTGGTACGTTTTGCATTGTGCGCAAGTTGTAATGCCATGCCGCCATAGCCGTCTTTTACTGGAACTACTCAGATTTTCTTGCAGTTGACCAATTGTATGTAGAATTGTAGGCACAAATATGAGTTGTGTACTTTGAGGTATATATCTATTTACTTTTATTGAGTGCTTAAAAATATAATCATACATAGATTATTACTCCTCTGTCCTATTTTACTAGTTTTGGTACAGTTGTAAAGTGTCTGCATTCACTGTCTCCTCCTTAACTCCTTGCATATATAGGAAATATCCAGGTCCAAAGCACCTTGGCTGCACCAGGATGAAAGCTACACTAACTATTATCCACTGGCTTTATACTAATGCCATCCTCCAAAAGTCTTTCTTACTCCGTACAAAGCATGCATTTTTCACTCCAGCTGTCTTCAGACTTGGTACACCCCAACAAACAATTCCAAAGAAACCAAGCAATTCAAAGTCAAATACTAAAAAGACAGCTCTTGTTGAGGAAAAAAAAAGGTCAGCTATTGCCTACTAATAATTTTGTTCCTTTGGTGCATCCATTAGACCATTACTAAGTTTTAGTTTCAACATAGCACTGTTACTGCATCAATCGTTTGCTATATAGTAGTAGTACAGCCAGATCAAGTCAGTAGTCAGTACTAGTATATATTTGTATACTACACACTACCAACACACTGTAGTATATATAGTAGATAGCATGCAGTCGTGCAAGTGTTCATCATATACTGCTGCTGCTCAAACAAGGTTGGAGCTGAGCTTGATTATTACGTCAATGGACATGCAAAGCAAACGCAGGGCGCTCGCGCTTCTTCCTTGCAATCCCACCACTATCTTACCTATCCTACTTCTGGCCATGCTCATGGTTTCTCTCCATCTTCTTCGACAACTGACAACTCAGCGACTGGCGACCTTGCCACGCTGCTCGCGTTCAAAGCCCAGGTGACTGACCCTCTGGGCATCCTTCAGAATGGCTGGAGTGGCAACACATCCTTCTGCCACTGGATCGGTGTCTCTTGCAGCCGGCGACATCAGCATCAGCAGCGTGTCACTGCCCTGGAGCTGCCGGACATTCCTCTCCATGGATCGGTCTCCCCTCACCTCGGTAACCTCTCGTTCCTCACCGTCCTCAACCTCACCAACACCAGCCTCAGTGGTTCCATCCCCGGCGCCCTGGGAAACCTCACCAGACTCCGGTACCTTGACCTAAGCTACAACGCCCTCTCGGAGCAGATCCCACCGGAGCTACTACACCGTCTGCACAGCCTGGAGCACATCGCTCTCCAGGCGAATTTCCTCACCGGCAACATGGCGCCGTCACTGTTCAACCTCAACCTCAGCAGCACGCCGTCCCTGCTGAGGTACATCCACTTTGGGAACAACAGCCTGACAGGCCCTGTGCCTCATAGTGTTGCCTCCCTGCCCATGCTCCAGTACCTGAATCTCGCCTACAACCATCTCTCCGGAGCAGTGCCTCTAGCCATGTTCAACATGTCCAGTCTGCAAGTCCTCAGCATCTCCTACAACGACAACCTAACGGGTCCGATCCCAAGTAGCAACCAGAGCTTCAACCTCCCGATGCTGCGCAAATTGTCCCTGACCCAGAACAAGTTTTCTGGTCCAATACCGGTAGGCCTCGCATCGTGCCAGTACCTGCAAAGGCTCACCTTGTCTATCAATTACTTTGAGGACGTCGTGCCGGCATGGCTGGCTAAGCTGCCATACCTGGAGGTGCTCTCCTTGGGTGGCAATGGTCTTGTTGGCTCCATCCCAGCTCTTCTTAGCAACATCTCTGGCCTTAGCTTGCTAGACCTCTCTTACTGCAACCTGACAGGAAATATTCCTTCAGAGCTGGGCCTCTTGCCACAGCTCTCCTATCTGCATCTTGTAGTCAATCAACTGACAGGTGCGATTCCAGCTACCCTTGGCAATCTATCTTATCTTTCTTACCTAGATTTGCAAGTGAATCCACTGTCTGGCTCAGTACCAGCAACACTTGGCAGCATTGTAGACCTGAACATGCTTGTTCTGTCAGGAGATAATTTAGAGGGTAACATAGGAGACGTATTGTCTACTCTGTCCAAGTGCAGACAGCTCCAGTTCATTGTATTTGAGGTCAACTCTTTCACAGGGCGCCTACCTGATGACATCGGAAATCTCTCTACACAGCTCATCTGGTTCACAGCTCAATACAACCAGATCACTGGTGGAATTCCAGCGACAGTGTCAAACTTGAGCAGCCTTGAGCGGATAGATCTTTCCAACAACCTGCTCACCGAGGCCATCCCAGAATCCATCACTACCATGAAAAACCTCATCTTCCTTAATCTATCCTATAATAGCATCTTAGGACCTATCCCATCACAGATAGGTGCACTTTCGAGCTTACTACAACTATTCTTCCAAGCAAACAAATTCTTTGGCTCTATACCAGATGGCATCGGCAATCTTAGTGCGCTACAACTCCTTGATTTGTCCAACAACCAGTTTAATTCTTCTATACCAACAAGTTTGTTCAACCTTGTTAGTCTTGTCCAGCTAAATCTTTCCCACAACTCCCTTGCTGGTCCTCTACCTGATGTTGCTTCCCAATTGATAGTAGCTAATCAAGTAGACTTCTCTTCCAACTTCTTGCTTGGAAGCATCCCTGAATCATTTGGACAGCTTGAGATGCTAACCTACCTAAATCTGTCGCACAATTCATTCAAGGGCTCAATTCCTGGCTCATTCGAAAAGCTAGCTAGCTTAGCAGCACTAGGCCTCTCCTTCAACAATCTCTCTGGCACAATTCCAGAGTTCCTTGCCAACTTTACGTACTTGGCTTCCTTGAACCTCTCCTTCAACAAGTTGCATGGCCAAATACCACAAGGAGGTGTTTTCTCAAACATCACCTTGGAATCATTGACCGGGAATGCTGGTCTATGTGGTGCTCCACGTTTAGGATTTCCGGCATGTCCTAGTCAGAATTTTCACATGGCTCGTCATCATACACATAACATGCTCAGGTTTCTTCTCCCTGCTACCACTATATCATTTTGTGCTATTGCCATTGTCTTCCTAATAACCATCACCAAGAAGCTTAGGAAGCATCGAGAGGCTAAAGCTGCTACTGGTCCACCTGAATCCGGAAGCCATACAATATTGTCCTATCACGAGATTGTTCGTGCAACAAATAGTTTCAATGATTATAACAGGTTGGGATCTGGAAGCTTTGGAGAAGTCTTCAAGGGTCAGCTCGACAATGGTTTGTTGGTTGCAATAAAAGTTGTACGCATGCATCTGGAGAATGCAACTAGAAGCTTTGATGCTGAATGCCGTGTGCTTAGAATGGCTCGACATCGCAACCTGATAAAGATACTGAACACCTGTTCCAATCTAGACTTCAGGGCACTGGTGCTTCAGTACATGCCCAATGGGAGCTTAGAGGAGCTCTTACACTCCAATAGAAGAATGCAATTTGGCTTCATAGATAGGCTAGACATCATGCTAGATGTGGCGATGGCAATGGAGTACCTGCACTATGAGCATTATGAGGTGGTCCTACACTGTGACTTGAAACCTAGCAATGTGTTATTTGACGAGAACATGACAGCTCATGTTGCGGACTTTGGCATTGCGAAGCTGCTGCTAGGTGATGACAATTCCATGATCTCTGCGAGCATGCCTGGAACAATTGGGTACATGGCACCAGGTACCAGCTAGTACCTCTTCAACTTTTTTTTACCTAATCAATGGAAGTTAAATGGCTGCTGCATTCAATAGTGCATAAAACCAGTGCCACAATTATACTTATAAAATTGCCATACTAAGCGGACTAAATACCCATAGCAGCAATAACATAGCCAATTAAGAGAAACAAAAAAAGTCATCTTGCACAGATCCTATTGTTAAATCTACATCTATGTGAGCTAAAGAACTCTATGATAGCCTTCTCTAACATACGACTTGCTCCAATAGCTAGGACACCATTCCTCCAGTTGAGGTAAGAACCAAACATACAGCCAATTGAAGCAGGTGAAGACCAAGGGGATAGAAATTTCTATTTTTTGTGGATGACAATGTCATTTCATTCTAACCCTAAAACTCAACATAGAGAAACAGCACCAAACAAAATTTGTTTTTACTAGCCTACTTCAGCCCCCAGCCCTTGTTAGTCAATTTCCAAACATAATTGGAATTGGGAATACTACTAGGAGGATCTAACTCAATTCCCAAACATATAGTTTACAGAGTGAAAGGTCATATATATATTAGGTAGTTAGCATGCAGCTTTGAAGCTATGTAGGAGCTAGAATTGTTGTATAAAATCTTGAATTAGCATGCAATTTTATATGTTGTGCAGTTTGAACTTGTGATTTTGTGAACCATTCTAAAATCTAGAGTGAGTAAATCTGCTTTTGTGATGGATAATGCATATGCTAGAATAATGTATAATTCATTAAATGTGTTTTTGGAATAGAAGGATGGCTGATACCAATCCTCGCTGGATGGTGCCATCATTTCCGTTGGGGTTTGTGTCAGGAACGGGAAAACTAACTCTCCTGTCATCCTTTCCCCGGCGGTTTTGGTGACAGGAAATGCATACCGATTCCTGTCGGTTTCTAATTCCTGATGAGAATCCCTGCCGACCATGCTGTCAGGTGCCAAGTTTGAATGGTAAACCTAGAGTCGCCAGGAGTTGCCGCCTGTCAGACAACCATTAGGAGAAACTCGTGTTAATTTCCCGTCGAGTTTTTCGTGTCGGGTCTTTCCTGACAGCGGGCCGTTAGGAAATTGTTTTCTGGCGGTTTTCTGCCTATTCCTGAAGGTTTTGGTCGTCAGGAATTTCCCTGGCTCTGGTAGTGATCTACATGTTATCCAGTTAATAACCATTTATTTATTAGATAAAGGCATTATTTTGTCCTCACCTCTACAAGAGGTTTGCACTACATCAATTATTATGAAGTTTCAACCTCTAGCTAATCAAGATAAGCTCTCAAAGAGCAACAGAAAAATAAAAAGGGACATGCTAATAGTGAGCTAAGCGCTAAGGCTTCCTTTGGGAGGAAGGGGTAGTTCAGCCCAGGGATCAGCAGCCCCTACGGGGATTTCAGCGGACATTCACTTCCCTGGGTGCCGTTCCCCATCCACTGTCAGTGTTTGGGATATGCAGCACGTGGCTGCCCACCCCACGGGTACCGCTAGTTTGTCGTGCTGTTACCGCATTGTCTTGGGTTAAATTAAGTGCGTTGAGGCCATTCTCTTAGTTAAAATCTAAGCTTTTTCTGAACAAGTGAACGGTGGGTTTTAATATAAAAACACTATGATTTCCTGTTCAAATAAACATAAGAAAGAAATGTTCACGGAAGTAATGAAGGCAAACTCAGAATTTAGAACAAAAATGGAAAAAAAATTGAGGAAAAATCAACAAAAAATTTGGACAATCAGTAAAATGATAATTTATTACTGCAGATTTATTTTAACATAAAAATGAAAAATTAAGTAGCAAGCCAGGAACATATTCTATATCACATCATTATTGCAAGGAAATACTTATCTTATTTTGCCCAAGATGATGAAAGAAAGGAACAATTTCATTATCTCTACAGACAAATATATACTTAAACAGTCAAATCATGCAAAAAGTACAATCTAACATACATCCAAGTTACGCTATGACACTAATACATAAGCCTCTCTCCATCTTTACAGCCACACACATAAACAATCATTTAAGCATGAAGCAACAATCAAATGCCAACATTCACTTACCATTTCGAAAAAGAAGCAAGAAGAAAGCATTAGTTTCATATAATGATGCTAAGTTGGATGTATCATAAGATTGAACATGAATCAATTGGATGAAATGGTAAGTGCTCTAACTTTACATTAAAGTAGAGATGGAAAAAAAACAGTATAGCTTTACAAGTTGGCTAAGAATCATATAAAAATGAAAAAGTTAGGGAAAACTAGTGGCTGTGTTAGCTGCTGGTGATTGCAGCCATGGCCAATCCTGTATGCTAGTTATCTACATAATGTCTTGCTGGAGTAAACTTGTTATTTGTGCGGACATTTGCTCTTTTTCGAAAAAAAACTCTTATGTAAACAACCAAGTAGGTTGCCGACACCTGCGGCAAATTTTTACTTTTCAAAGGCAAAAAGAACAATGGTCAACTGAATCCTGCATGCAAAAAATAAAACAGAATTCCTAGAACTAGGCTTGCATGTCTCAAAATAGTTCAGAACTTACAAAATTCAATGGATTATAGAAGCAAGCATTTGGGGAATATTTCAGTAAATCAGCCTACTTTACAGTCTCATATAAAAGTTATTGATGCATCTAAAATTAGTTCAATCACTTCCAAGAGCTCAAGTAAAAATAGATGATGGTGTCTGACCAAGTATAGGTGCTATGTCTTACTTTTATGATAAGAATTACAAGAATAATATGTCATTAAGAACTTTATCTAATTCTCAGGTGTGCAAACTGCAGAACTGTATTGTGGAAATAAATAAAAATAACTAGAATCACCTTTCCACTTGACAGGTGCTCCAACCTTGCTAATGCAAATCTTCGTTCTGGTTGTTTATGTGACTGCACAACCTGCAAAGAGCATGACTGCACAATATAATCTATGGTTTGCATGGCGCCTAGTACTAAGGAACATACTGGTAATATAAAAAAAATAAGTATGGAGATTTTCAATCAGATTACTAGATAGGTTTTCCCTACAGCCTGCACCACTAGAGATTTGAAACTCTGCACTACAAACCTAATCCGAGTAGAGCTTTTAGTAAAATTTAACTACAATTTACAAGCATCCTAAAAAACTAATACTCCCTCCATCCCAAATTGTAAGTCATTCAAAAAATCTTAGAGAGTCAAAACATCTCAAGTTTGACCAAGAATTATAGACAAAACTATAAAGATTTATAACATCAAATAGGTATACTATAAAAATATAATTGACAATGAATCTAATGATACTTATTTGACATCATAAATATTATTATATTGTTATATAAGTTTGGTCAAACTTGAGAAACTTTGACTCTCCAAGATTCTTGGAATGACTTACAATTTGGGATGGAGGGAGTACCATTAATATTATTTGTTTTCAGCTACCACTATCAGGTATAAGGACTACGCTATGTTATCAAACAAACTTGAAAGAGTCAATAACAAATAGCAGGGAGTAACAAACTCGAGCTCCTTCAATTTCAGACTACGCAACGATTAGTCAGTTCATCAAATCTAGGAGTCAGCAGTGCATCAGCACAAAAAAGTTAAGAACAAACCAGAAGTCATAAAATAGAGAGAAGATCGTTTGCCAAAATGAACTTAAAATCAAAGCCATCAAATCTTACGGTACATCCCAAATTTCTAGTAGATTTAGTGGTCACTTGATCATGCTCCAGCAGATAATAGAACAAGGCACGCAAGTTCAGAATAGATGGCATTAGCACCAACAACTCAAAGTTTAGGGCCACACCCGTGCTCTAGATGGAATTTGAGCATCCGCTGGGCAATGCTAGTCTAGTAACCTCCATCCCAAATTATAAGACATCCCAAGAATCTTGAAGAGTCAAAGTATCTCAAGTTTGACCAAACTTATTGGACAATATAATAACATCTATGATGTTAACTAAGTATTGTTAGATTCTTTATTAATTATATTTTCATAGTATACCTATTGAATGTCATAAATTTTTATAATTTTCTCTATAATTATTGGTCAAACTTAAGATGCTTTGACTTTCCAAAATTCTTAGAATGTTTTATAATTTGGGATGGAGAGAGTAGTAGCTTACATTGTGAGATCTCAGAAGCAGCCATGAATTTATGCGGCAAACTTCTATTAAAAAAATCAGAATAAATTCCAACTTTACCGAGTAAATCAGAATTTGTGCTCTATCTACATTTAACAATTCTCTGCACTCCTCAAGTTTGGACCATACTTCTCCATTACTTTCACCATCTGTACGCATCACTCTGGAAGGGAGCCCCATCGGTAGCTAACAGATGACTCTCGCAGCCGAAAAAACACTCCAACAAGAACTGGAAAAACTAGTTCTTGTGCTGCTGCTATATGTGCCTTTCTTGCAGGTGCTATATGAGCGTTGCTGCTAGAGTGCTAATCACCTCGATCCCCTCCACCGCCGTCACAGATGCAGATTTGCTATAAGTCCATATCGATCAACAAATCAGGTGTAGTATCTAGAAAAGTGCTAGGAGGGGAGAGTACCTTCTCAGGGATGGATGTGACGGCGCTGTCGCTAGAGATGTTGGGTCACGACGGGAAGACACTGACGGCGGCGGCAGCAATCGAGGTGAGCGTGGCGGAGTTGACCGACGACGATGGAGGCAATGGAGTCGAGGGTGGTGGAGGCGAGCGACGATGGAAGCGACCAACGTGAGGACGGAGGAGTTGACTGTGGTGACGGCGGTGGAGGGGATCGAGGTGGTGGCGGCGGCGGCGCGTGCTTCGCGAGCCTCGTCTCTCTCTCACCGCACAGGGAAGCGGCGCCCGGACCCTACCGACGGGGAGGAGCCGCCCCGGTGAAACGAGTCGGGTCGGGTCGACGTACTGGCCCCTCCGCAAGGGCTTCCAAAGGCCATGATGATTCGGCCCGGGCCAAAGTCCGCGCGGGGTGTTTGCCCGGGAAAACGGCGAGATCAAGGTTTATAGAGGAGGTTATTTTTATACTAAAAAAAAGGTTTATAAAGGAGGCCGGGTTGTTTGGATGAAGGCTTCAAATTAAGTCTCTACACATTATCCGTTACCTATTACCCAAATCTGAAATACTCCAATCCGGATTCAAACTATCAGAACCCGAAATACCCAATCACTAATTTGGATACCAACTCTAAAAACCCGATATTATTTTGGGTAATTCGGGTTTTATGTCTGGGTACCCGAATTACGCATATAATCTGAATTGTAGCTATGAAAAAACTAGTTTCCATGAGTTTATCTTTATCATGTCTATCTATTCTAGTCCTCTAGAAATATTATCCAAAAATTGTTGTTTGTTGCTTGTATATTTTTCTCTAATAAATGTTGTCAGAAAATGGTTATTTGTTGCTTATTTGTTGTTGTAAAATGTAGGAAAAAAGACGTTAAAACTAATGTTTTTGTAAGTTCGGGTATAATGGGTATTACTTGAACCTGAACCTATTTTTTTGGGTACCCAATAATTCGCGTAATGATATTTTGGGACAAATATCATCTACTAGCATTTTTGAAAACCCGATCCATCCGAATTACCCAACCCGAACTTTTCGGGTAACCCGAATGCCCAGGCCTACTTCAAATACCTGACTAAGCCATGCATCACTTCTAGGAGTCCATTTTTTAATACCTAGGGCTATCGTACATTTGTCTTGCAGGCAGTGCCTAGGAGGTCTCCATCCAAACAACATCTTAAGTCCGTTAAAAACATCTACCCATTCTTCATGAAAATCTCTATTGTTGTAGTCTCTACTGTTTTGACATGTCCATATAAACTTGGACTAGAACCTTGTCAATTCGGTCACTTTGAAAATAACATGTTAATAAGAGCACTCTAAAAATGACATTATTTCTTGTCAACCATATTGACAGATTGTACTTCCCTTGAATTTGAGATTACAACTAGATCTAATTGTTATACCATGTTCGAATGAAATAAAATAGTAAAATTTATCGGTGGACGTAAATCATTTGCTACATGAACAATCCTCCATGTTGGAAAGAAATAAAATAGTCAAATTTACCGGTGGACATAAACCAAGTGCTACAAGAACAACCCTCCAAACAAAACATGTTATTTAACACTCACAAACAAATGTTGGAGGCTTCATTGTCACAAAAACCTTTTTCATCGCCCCTCTAATTTCACTTGAAGAGATTGATTTTTTTTAGAATTAACACCATCCCTTTAGTAAGAACTAAGAACCAAACAAATATTATGACTTTGAGGAGTAATTTGAGTTTCTATAATGATTTACTTAGATGCATTACTGAATTTGGGTTCAACTATTTTATAACGATTGAAAAAAACCCAACTAGTAATAGGGGTCCATTTAGCTGAGTCAGGTTATCCATCAAGTTGCACAAATGTCACTGTTGTAATGTTGTAACTAGATTATTCCATTTAAGTAGATTATCCCCTGCATAAAGAAATATAAAGAGGTGTAGTAATACAATTTTGAGGAGTTATTATATGTTTCTTTCTATTAATGTTATATAAATATGTATACGGCAACGCTATTATACACGCTACCCTTTTAGTTGAAGTTGACTAGAAAATACTGAACGGTAGTAAACAGTGTTCAGTATCACTCAGCAGTATGCGTCAGTATCATGAATACTAAATAATAACTACTGATTTGTACTGTTTTTTTAGTATAATAGCTTGGTGTAGTATAATTATTCTACACCTAAGGTTCATAACCATTTTCCCATAAACTAACTTGGGTACCCTTGTGACGGTTATAGGAATTGGTCTTTGACCTTCATAAGGCCTTACTAAAAATATGAATCACCCCCCTTCAAGTACCTCTGACCAAAGTTTTGTTTTTCATGTACATCTTGCTAACTTTTTTTTTGAAACTCCATCATCATTATTAAATTTGTAGGTATTTACTGAGATTGATCTTTTCTCAAAAGATTTGTAATCTTAACCCAACTTGATCCTTCGGTAGCCATAAGATCTCCCATTTGGCCAACCTATATAATATGTCTTACGATTATATCCTTAACAAAAAAAATTAGACCTATAAAACCTAATTTCTTAATAATATCCATTGTTACTTAAAAGAAAGCTACTTAAAACTGAGTTTGTTAAAACTAGGTGCCCTCCATAGGATAAAGCTTTACTTTCTAAATAGTCCTTCTTTGGAAAATTGTTCTTCAATAGATTTTCAATCTTTGTTATTTAGTTTTGTATGAGTATGCCCATGTACTTTGGAAGGTATTATTCAACAAAGTCCTTAACTTCCCTACCAGAATAATGTATTGATCATTGAGTTATCTCACTAATTAATAATCATGTGGCATGTAAGTAATGTTATTGTTTCTTTTTTATGTATAAATTCCATGAATAGAGTATGGCTCTGTTGGAAAAGTTTCACGGAAGAGCGACGTGTTTAGCTATGGGATCATGCTCCTTGAAGTCTTTACTGTGAAGAGACCCACAGATGATATATTTATTGGTGGACTAAGCCTCAGACATTGGGTCCATCGGGCATTTCCTGAAGGGCTTGTCCAGGTCATGGATAATCGTCTTCTACTAGATGATGCTTCTGCTACCAATAGCTTGAATGGATTTTTCGTGGCAGTGATGGAACTGGGTTTGTTCTGCTCGGCTGACTCACCAGAGCAAAGAATGACGATGAAGGATGTGGTGGTGAAACTGAAGAAGGTCAGGACAGATTACACCAAATCGATCACAATGATGCCAAGTTCTACCCATTACTGATCAGTTAGCCTAGCTTATGAAGAATTCACACATTGATATGTTCTAAGTTTGCACCGAGAATCAAATAAGAATAGAATCAAGAAGATTGTCTATTTGGTGAACATTCACTTTTGTTTTATAGAGTGAAGGTTTGCTAAACTGAAATTAGGAGATTTTTATTTTCTAGTAATCCCCTTAGTGGTCCATAATCATTTTTTATATGTGTTTTGTGATTATTTACTGTTTTTGTAATGTTTCTTTAGTGCTTTTGCAATGTGGAAAATGGAGTTTCGATCTATCACCTGTTGGGTGAAATAAGTAATTTTTTTTGTATTATTTTTACAAAGGGATTGTCTACTCTATGCTTGTATAAAAGTATTCTCTCCTGCGCCATGAATTCTTTGTCTTTCCTTTTATATTATTCCTAAATAGCATCCATGGAAGGAATAAAAAACAAAATTTAGGCCAAACAAATCTCTATGACACCTCATTTCAGTTATTGTCAATTTATGTTGGATGTACACCACTCAACTTATCTAAAGTTAAGTTGATTATTTTGGTGTAATTTCTAGATAGAATTGGTGTAACTAAAAAAATTCGGTGTGGGAAACAAACATTTCTCTCTATTCTCACATCACCTTTAATCTAGGTGTGGATCGAACTCATCTGAAACACACCTTTGGGCGTCATTTCCCTCCTTTGAGGCATCTCACCTTGGAACAAGGAACATCCCCCCTCCCACACCCCCAATCTTGTTGTGTGGTGTTGCTATCTACGATTTGGTGGATATATTAGTAGTGTTTGTTGTCTTGGTATTCTTGTTATTGCTTCCTGTAGGGTTGAGATGGCGGACTAGAGGAGGGTGAATAGTCTTTTCTAAAAACTTAAGCGCAACGGTTAACCGAAACAAATGCGGAATTAAAACTATCGGTCTAGCCAAGACTACACCCCTCTAACTATAACTCTAGCACCTAGCAAAGTATACTAATTGGGCTCGCTAAGGTGCCAAGCTAGGAAGCTCACCTAAACAAGTCTAGGTTGCAAGGTCACAGAAACCTAAGTGTTGGTGTTTCGACCCAGGGGGTCGATCGCCAACTAGTAAATTTGTGCATTGCATGCTCCCTCTCCCAGATGTGATGCAAGAAGAACACAGAGTTTATCCTAGTTCGGGCAAAGAAGGCCCTACGTCCAGCAAGAGGAGGGGGGTACTGTATTATCTTGCATCGAAGTGCTTGTACAGGGGGGCAGTACAAGCTGGTTTACACGGGGGTGCTCAGATCGAGTCGAGGCCTAGAACTAGCAGGGCTACTCTAGGTGAATCGGTTGATTGCTTGAGATGTTGATCAGGCGAGTGAATGGTTGGTGTTGTATTTGGTTCTGGTGAGAGTTCGTCTTCTCTTCTTGTTGTCGTCGTCTTTGTGTTCGTGTTGTCGTTGTTCGTATTCTCGTTCCCCCACTCCCTCCCTTTCTACTATCCCAGCGTCCCCTTTTATAGGCCAAGGGGAGGCTTAGGAGTACAGGGGCCTAGTACGTATCGGTACGGGAGACATGTCCGTGCGCCATGTCTGTGTCGAGACGTCGATCGCTGTAGCGGCATGCTCCTCCTGTACTTCTGGTGTTCCGAGGCATGATGATGGCGGACTGGTCGTCGCTGGACGGTATGGCGTGGAACCTGTGAACTCCACAGTTGAAGCGAGACGGACTGGACGGGCCCATGTCGTAGCAGTTGAGGATGAGGGTCGAGCCCCCGGGTCGAGGGGCATCGAGGCCTGCGTGACCCCGACACATTCCTGAAAACGCGGTCGAGGGCTGCCTCGCCCAAAATTCGAGGGGGGTGCTCCGTACTCGAGGCGTGGCTGTAGTAGTTGTAGGTCGACGGGTAATCCGGGTATGGGTGACGACTTGATGGATTTGACCGAGATAGTGAGCGCCCATGGCGTTAGGCGGGGACTGACCCCAGCATAGGATTCCCTTTATCCCATACCGGGAGCAGATAAGCTGATCTAGCCTCCTGTTCGGGGGTCGTTCGTTCGACCCCCTGTCCGTCACTTCGGGGGTTGGAGTCGAGGGGGGGGGGCTCAATCAGCTGATCGATCCTCCTGTTCGGGGGGTCGTTCGTTCGACCCCCTCTCCATCATTCGTCGGTCGAGGGGTCGCAACAGAGGGTAGTTCGTTCGATCCCTTCTCCGTCATTCGGGTGATCGAGGTCGAAGGTCACTCCAACTGCCATCCCTTCGGTAATGGGCTGGCCCATGGCCTTCCTTTTCTGTCGGTGGGGTAGGCCTTCGCTTGACGGGCCTTCCTCCATTGCTTGGTTGACTGTCGGATTTTGCCTGGATGTTTATGCATTAGATTATTGGATTATCACAGGCCCCTTACCTTTGTACCTGACAGTATCCCCCGAGCTTCTATGCGGATAAGAAGAATTCACATAGGGGCTTTTAGCGATGATCTGCAGAGTTAGTATATGGTTTGATTCTCTGCGGGGTGTGCGCGAGCGCACCCCACGGGGGTTGCCCCCGAGGCCCCTGAAGGGTTGTTAAGTATTCCTCTGGGGGCTTTGATTTGCGGCTTACCTGGGGGGTATGAGGTTAACTGGAGTCATAGTGCCCCATCGGGGGGTCAACTCTGTCTGCCAGGCTTTGGACGTTTTCGACCCTCTTCGTCGAGGGGTGCCATGCGTAGTCAAGCCCCCGAGCCTCGTGTGGCTGGGCGTTGCTACCTCTTAGCATCCTTCCCATGGATCCTTGCGCTCGGATTGTGGGATGAAGAGCATCGAGCTATCCTCGTTTGGACGAGCCTCGAAGTCCGCTGCGAGCTGGTAACGGGGAGATCCAAGGGAGAACTCGTGCCCCGTTCGATAGGGGTCGATAGAAGCCCTGAGTCGTCCTCTTTAAGCGAAACCGTACGGTTTTACCAAGGTGCCGACTCCGTTCGCTGGGAGTTGGTGGCTCGACCGTGGGGCCAGCCATCGACCCCCGAGGCTTCGAGGGACCGGTCGATGTCCATTGCTTTCCTCCGAAGGTAACGCTCCACATTCTCTATCGTTGGTCATGTGCGCACCTTTTTAGGAGATGTCCCTTCGTCTGCGTGCGGCGGGCGTGGAGTGCGGCGAGAACCTCGATGTCGTGATAGGTGTCCCTTACCCTATGGATCCCTGAGGAGAGTTAGGGGGTGCATTTAATGCAGAGTTTTACCTTCCTTTTCGACGGATCTGCCCGTTGCGTTTCCGTTTATATATACGGGATAGAGCTTCGACTTTCTCACGTTCGCCATTACCTTCCTTGCCTCCTTCCCGCCCTTGCCTTCGTCGTCCCTTGAGCTTCGCATCTACGCCCGTGAGTGAGGAGATAAAAAATCGGGAATGCACCTTCAACACCCGCCTCCGAACGCATCCGCTTCCCCGCTACCATGGCCAACTACACCTTGCACAACCCCGACGCTTGGCTCCCTTCGACGGCGACCGCGGGGCGGTTGGGAGAGTTGGTGGGGAGCGGCCTTCTTCGGCCCGTCACATCGGCGGACCGTCCGAAGTGGATGGCGCCGCCGGAGTCGGATCGCGAGCCCAACCCACCGGAGGGCTACGTAGTCAGATTGGAGGCCTTCCACCGGGCGGGGCTGGGATCCCCCCCCCAACCGTCTCTTGCGGGGGATCCTCAACCACTACGGCATGGAGCTCCAGCTCCTCTCCCCCAACGACGTCTCTCACGCGGCGGTCTTCACCGCCGTGTGTGAGGGGTACCTGTGGATGGAGCCCCACTGGGAGCTGTGGCTCCATCTGTTTGAGGCGAGCCTGTTCCATGCTCCGGCCGGGACCGGCCAACGGAGGATGACCCGGACGGGGTGCTGCAGCATCATCCTCAAGAGGGTAGAAGACTGGATCCCGGTGAAGATCAAGTCGAGCCACGTGGGGTGGCACTCCGGGTGGTTCTACCCGCGGTACGTCGACGGCCTGCTTCCCCCTTACATCGGGCGGACAATTGAAGCGAAGCCCTTCAACTGGAAGCACGACATCCCGCAGGGGAAGCAGAAGCGCCTCGAGCACCTGCTCAAGGCGATTTCCCGCCTGAGGCGGGAGGGGCTTACGGCGGCGATCGTGGCGTCGGCCTTCCACCAGTGGCGGGTCGTGCCGCTGATGGCCCGCCCGCTGCGCCTCGACGAGATGCGCCTAGGGACGGATCTCAAGGGGTGCCGCCTTGTGGAGTATGTGTTGCCCCTCGAGAGGGTGGTCCGTCGGGTGCGCGCCTCCTTCGCCGGCACGTTCGAGGTGGGGCACGTCGCCAAGATCCCCATGGTGCCAGACCGGGGCCACGTCGAGCTGGTACGTCATCTCTTCCTCTGTCGATGTACACTTGTCCGTCTTGTCTGTTTCTCTTGCCTGCCCCCTAACCGCCTCGTGTTCCCAAGGGGAATGTCGTCTTCCGGAAATCACTGCCACCGGTGAAGGAGGAGCGAGACGATTCCCAGGTGAGACGCCTACGGGCCGAGCAAGACATGAGGGAGAAAGACAAGGCTAAGGAGAAGAGGGGCGCAAAGGTCCGAGAAAGAGAGGCACGTGACCAATGTCGGTCACGGCAGAGGCAAGCCGGCCTCTCTGAGGAGGAGTCCCCCTCGGAGGAAGATGGGGATGAGGAGGTAAGCGGTGGTGAGGTTATTAAGGATAGCGGCGTGATGTAGTGTTATCGGGATGCGACCATTACTTCAAATCTGACGGACGTCACCTTTGTGCAGGAAGAGAAGTCGGAGGAGGAGGAGGAGACGCCTGTGCAAGGGGCGGCTACTGGTAGCGGAGGGTAGAGGGGGTCGACATCGAGGTCGGCCCCGTCTGCTGGGATCGAGTCGGGGGGTGAGTGCCCCGCGGCCTCCCAAGGTGAGGTGGCGCGGCGGTCACGCAGCTGTCCGTTGTCGTCCCCATCGAGGGGCCGATCGAGTGCATCGCCGGCCCCTGCTCGGTCCGGCACCCGGTCGTCGGGCTCGTCGACCTGGGAGGAGACCGAGGTGGTGGCAACGAGGGCACCATCGACCCCTATCAAGACCACGACGCCGGCAGCGTCAACAGCCCTCGCCGTGGCTAGCGGCGGCAGTGGCGGTGGGAGCGGTTCCCGAGGTGCCGCCCAGAAGCCCCCGAGCGGCTCGAGGTCGGCTCGTCGGGCCCCCATGGTCCCGCTGGGGTAAGTCCCTTTTCCTTCGGTTTCGGATTTTCCCTGTGTCGGTTATACTCTGCGGTTACCGTTGCGAGTGTGTCCTTTTTTCAGGGTGAAGCGATCGTTGGAGGCCCGCCCCCTACCCCGGCTAAGAAGCTGAGGGTGGAGGCTGCCTCCAGGATGGCGGCTAGGGCCGGCTCTGCTGGCCCGTCCCCCTCAGTCCCCTCTTCCAGCACGGAGTGGGTGATCAAGGCGCAGGAGGTGATGGGTCGGGGGCATGCGCAGGTGGCCGCGGAGCGCGCTCGAGTGGCGGAAGAGGCGGGTTGATCCGTCGCCTCGACCGGGTCCGTCGAGCAGGCGGGCGATAGCTATGCTCACGGTCGTCGTCGGAGGAGGAACGGGGCCGTTGCCCGCGGCGGCCGTGGCGGAGGAGGTCGAGCTGGGGCTCGATGGGCGCGGGATCGGCGCCAGAGGCAGCCATGGTGGCGGAGGTCGAGCCCCAACCCTCCACTGAGGTGGAGGTGGTGGACCTGACCACCACCGGTGAGGAGGAGACGTCGACGCAATCGGCGTCATCGCAGTGGCCTGAGTGCCTCGTGGCACTGGAGGCGCGCCAGTGGCTCGAGCGTGAGGAGAAGGCGGTGATGACGGCGGAGGCCACGACCGAGGAGGTGTCTGAGATGGTGGCGGAGCTAGTGGACCCAGCGGAGATGGCCGCGGCGATGGCTTCCCGGTCGGAACCAGAAGGGATTGTCGCCGCGGCGCAAGGGAGCGGCGCGCCGGACGTGGCCATGTCCAAGGCGTTAGCTCGGCCTCAGCTCGAAGTCGGGCAATCGTCATCTCTAGGTACTCCGCCCCCTGACTTAGTCGATGTTGAGGGAGGGGATCACGGTGAGCCTGCCATCCTGGGTACTAACGTGCGTTTTCTTTACCGCGCAGGGTTATTCTCACGGCGGGGACCTCCTCCGCCTAGAGGAGATAATCCGGAGGGGTCGACGGCGACGTCGCAAGACGACCTCGAGGCTCGGGTGCCCAGCTCGAGGAGGCGAGCCCCTTCCCCACTCTGGTGGAGCGGGTGATGGTCCAAGGGGTGACCTCGAGATGGGTCAGGGCATCATGCGGGACGTCAGGGACAGGATCGACCGCCACAGCAAGTTCTGGGGGCAGGAGCCCCTCGAGTGGGCCGACCCCCAAGACCCAGGGCGCACCCTCCTCAAGCTCGACGATCAAGCCGAGCTCGGGGAGTGGGAGCACCTGGAGGAGTTCCGGGCGTGGCTGGCCCATGTGGTGCGCCTGTCGGCGGAGGTCGCTTCCGTGGATTTGCACCGGGGGATGGAGGTAAGCCTCGTTCTTTCTCTCTGATCTTGCCTCGGTTATCTTGCCGTCCTTTTTTTTATAACCTTCCTTTTTATCCATGTCAGATGTTGAGGGCGAGGTCGTATGACAAGTCCCAATTCATTCTCCGGTCGCAAGAGCAGTGGAAACAGCTCCCCACCCTCCGTGCGTCGCTAGAGAAGGCGGAGGCGGAGGCCGCCCAGGCGAGGACCGAGGTGGCCACCGTGCGTGGGGAGGTGGAGGCCGCCCAGGGGGAGGCCTCTCTAGTGCGGTCGAGGGCTGACTCCACCCTCAAGGAGGCCGCCGAGGCTGGGCAAGAGCGGGACTCTGCCCGGGAGGCCCAGCGTAAGGTTGAGGAGGAGGCCGCCGCGCTGAGGGAGGAGTTGGTACAGGCGACGGGCCGTGCCCGGCAGCTCGAGGGCGACCTGGCGGAGGCGGCCACCAACCGCGCCTCCCTTGAGGAGCAGGTCCATCGACTTCAGTCGGACGTCGACGCCGTCTCTCAGGACCGCGACACGCTGAACGTCGCGGAGAAGAACGCGCGGGCTTGGATCGCCACCCTGGAGGAGGACGTGGCTGCCAAGGAGAGGGCCCTCAAGGGCACGGGTAGGCTTATCGAGGACCTCCGGGCTGTGAGGAGCGACCAGGCCACGACCCTCGCCGATGCCAGCCGCCAACTTCAAGAGGTCGAGCAGGCCTTCGTCACCCTGGACACGCACGCCCGGGGTGAGTTTTTTAGAATCATTACCGAGCTTGCTTGGTCTCGACCCTTCCCATGTTTTTGGTTTTGATGAAGTCTCTTATTTTTTTTTGACAGCCCTCGAGGAAGACAGGACCCGAGCCCATGAGGATCTGACTAGTCTCTAGAGCCTCCACTGGGCGGAGGCGACCCTGAACGAGAGGCTCGAGGGCGCCATCTCCACCTGCTGCAACAACATGGGGGTCGAGCCGGAGCCGTCGATTACGGGCGACGCGCGAGGAGATTCCCTCCTACGCTGCTTCTACTCCATGACCCGTGGGGTGACGGAGCAGGTCTGTGCTGCTCTTCACGTGGGCATGAAGCGGGCGCTCGCGGTCGTCCGCTCGGGCTACTCCTACGACCTCAGCGTCGTCGCTCATGGCTTCATCGTCGACTCGGAGCTGAGTGACGAAGGTAACGTCGCGAGGTGCCACGAGCTAATTGACGCTGCAGAGGTGCCGGGTGGTGAGTTGGCGAAGCTCTTCGAGCCTGAGGTGCTTCCCTCGGTGGATGGAGACAGCGACGGGAATATTTGAGGCCTGCGAGCCAGATAGGTACAAGAAGGTCCATGTAATAGATTAGTTTTTGTAATGCTTTGATGTCGAGCCCCTAGGGGCTTCAGAACTTTTAATGCTTTTTATTTGAGATGCATCTGGGTGTTTTTATTTCTCGAGCCGGCTCTGTTTCTTTGCCTGAGTTTGTGCTTGTAGACTAAGTGTTCGACGCGCGCTTGTATCCCTCGAGGGGGGGGGAGCGAGTGGGGGTACCATAGCCCGGAGGCGTAGGAGAGCCCCCGGGTCGACGACCCTCGACCCTTAGGGAGTTCGAGGCGTTCTTAGCTTAGTTACGGAGCGTACTCGGGCGAAGATGGAGAGGGAAGCGTCGAGTTTTGAAAAATCGTTCGGGTTTTTAAGGGACTTAGGGAGGGGGTCCCCTCCTGTCAGCCCCCGAGGGAGGCTTGACTTTGCAGGAGCGAAGTTGAGGCTACCTCAGAGTTATGAACGAATGTGAAATGTATTTCGAGAACATTTTATTCATTCATGATGCGATAGATGTACATAATGCAGAAAATGTACAAGGCCTCGAGGCTCTAGGGGTAAAAGCGACGTAGCTGTTCGATATTCCATGCGTTGGTGAAGGTTTCACCCTTGCTATTCTTCAGCTTGTAGGTCCCTGGCTTTAACACTTCTGCCACGATGAAGGGTCCTTCCCATGGCGGCGTCAGTTTGTGACGCCCCTTGTTGCTTTGTCGGCGGCGTAGTACGAGGTCGCCGACATCGAGGTCCCTTTTGCGTACGTGCTTGTCGTGGTAGCGTCGGAGCGTCTGTTGGTACCTTGCTGACTTGAAGAGGGCCATGTCCCGTGTTTCCTCGAGCTGGTCGAGGGAGTCCTCTCGGGTTGCTGCATTGGCTTGTTCATTGCAGGCCTTTAATCGAGGGGACCCGTACTCGAGATCAGTGGGGAGGACGGCCTCGGACCCATAGACCAAGAAAAACGAGGAGAACCCCGTAGCTCGGCTTGGCGTTGTTCTGAGACTCCATAGGACAGAGGACAATTCATCGACCCATCTCTTGTCGTGCTTGTTTAGTCGGTCGAAGATCCTTGGCTTGAGTCCCTGCAAAACCATGCCATTGGTGCGCTCGACCTGGCCGTTAGTTCGAGGGTGGGCAACTGCGGACCAGTTCACCCTGATGTTATGGTGATCACAGAAGTTTAAGAACTTTTGGCCGGTGAACTGCATGTCGTTGTCGGTGATGATGACGTTGGGGACCCCGAAGCGGTGGATGATGTCTGTGAAGAACAACATGGCTTGTTGGGATTGAATATTGGTGATGGGTCGAGCCTCGATCCATTTCGAGAATTTGTCTATGGCCACGAGGAGGTGGGTTTGGCCACCTTTTTCTTTCTTTAAGGGGCCGACCATGTCGAGTCCCCATACAGCAAACGACCAAGTTATGGGTATCATCTACAGAGCTTGGGCCGGGAGGTGTGTTTGCCTAGCGTAGAACTGGCATCCCTTGCAAGATCGGACGAGTTTGGTGGCATCGGCGACAGCTGTCGGCCAATAGAAGCCTTGTCGAAAGGCGTTCCCCACTAGGGTCCTCGGTGCAGCGTGGTGGCCACAAGCCCCCCGAGTGTATGTCCTTTAGCAGTGCCCTCCCTTCCTCGATGGTGAGGCATCGTTGGAGTATACCAGTAGGGCTGCATCGATACAGCTCGCGGCCATCCCCGTACAAGACGTAGGTTTTGGCGCGTTGGGCTTCGGTGCAGTCCTCTGGGAGCTCGCCTCGTATCCGATATTTGAGGTAGGGTGCGCGCCAGTCTGTTGAGGAGGTTGGGCCGTCGATCTCCATGACTTCATCCTGTTTTGAGGGGGGATTCGTCGAGGGAGAGGGGTCGAATTCTTGTTCGAGGGCGAGAGCCCTCGAGCTTAGATCGACCAATGGCTCGTGAAGATCCCTAGAAAAGACGTCAGGAGGAACCATACCTCGAGTGGATGCGATTCTGGCCAGTTCATCAACGGCTTCGTTGTATCGGCGGGCGATGTGGTTGAGCTTGAGGCCGTGGATTTTGTCTTCGAGCTTTCGGACTTCTTTGCAGTAGGCTTCCATCTTATGGTCGTGGCAGCTCAAGGCTTTCATCACTTGGTCAATCACTAGCTGCGAGTCCCCTCGAACGTCGAGGCGCCGGACTCCGAGATCGATGGCGATGCGCAGACCGTTGACGAGGGCCTCGTACTCGGCTACGTTGTTGGAGGCGGCGAAGTGAAGGCGGATGACATAGCGCATGTGGATTCTTGAGGTAGATATGAACAGCAGTCCAGCGCCCGCTCCTGTCTTCATCAACAATCCGTCAAAGTACATCGTTCATAGTTTGGCCTGTATTTGTGCTGGGGGCAGTTGGGTGTCGGTCCATTCTGCGTAGGAGAGAGTCTCCCCCATGAGCTCGACCAACCACTTGGCGATTCTTCCTGATGCCTCCCGGTTTTGGATTATCTCCCCAAGAGGGAAAGACGAAACCACAGTTACCGGGTGGCTCAGGAAGTAGTGCTGGAGTTTTCGTCAAGTGAGGACGACGGCGTATAGCAGCTTTTGGATGTGGGGGTATCTCACTTTAGAATCGGAGAGTACCTCACTTACAAAGTAGACGGCACCAGCAGGGTGTGTCCCTCCTCCACCCTCTCGACCACTATAGCCGTGCTGACTACCTGGGTAGTTGCAGCAACATAGAGTAGGAGGGACTCAGCGGGGATTGGGGCCACCAAAACAGGCGGCGAGGTGAGCAAGGCTTTGAGTTTGGAAAGCGATTCCTCGGCCTCGACGGTCCATGCGAAATGCTCTGTTTTCTTAAGGAGGCGATAAAGGGGAAGTGATTTCTCCTCGAGCCGCGAAATGAATCGGCTGAGGGCAGCGAGGCACCCTGTGACCCTTTGTACGCCCTTAAGATCCCTGATCGGGCCCATCCTAGTGATCACGGCTACCTTCTCAGGGTTGGCCTCGATCCCGCGCTGGGAGACTATGTACCCTAGGAGCATGCCTCGGGGGACCCCGAAGACACACTTCTTGGGATTTAGCTTTATACGATTAGCCCTGAGACACCCGAACGCGATTTCAAGGTTCTCAACTAGGTTCTCGACTTTCTTGGATTTGACTACGATGTCATCGACATAGGCCTCGACGGTTGGTCCTATGTGGTGTCCAAAGACATGGAGCATGCATCGTTGGTATGTGGCCCCAGCGTTTCGCAAGCCGAATGGCATTGTGAGGTAGCAAAACATGCCAAAAGGGGTGATGAAGGAAGTCGCGAGCTGATCGGACTCCTTCATCTTTATTTGGTGATAGCCAGAATAGGCGTCAAGAAAGCAAAGAGTTTCGCATCCCGCAGTGGAATCAACTATTTGGTCAATACGTGGTAATGGAAAAGGAACCTTAGGACATGCTTTATTTAAACTAGTGTAGTCTACACACATTTTATCCTTTCCATTCTTTTTCTTGACCAGTACAGGATTAGCTAACCACTCAGGATCATGAACCTCCTTGATGAATCCGGCCTTCAAAAGCTTGTTGACCTCCTCCCCGATGATTCTGCGCTTCTCCTCATCGAAGCGACGCAGCCATTGCTTCGCCGGTTTGGATCCGGGTTGGATGTCCAAGGAGTGCTCGGCGACATCCCTCGGAATGCCCGGCATATCCGAGGGACTCCACGCAAATATGTTAGCATTCCCACGGAGAAAGTCGACGAGCATGGCTTCCTATTTGGGTTCGAGGGTAGCGCTGATCGTCAGCACCTTCCCATCCGCGTGGTTGTGGTCGAGCGGGATGGTCTTGGTGTCCTCCGCAGGCTCGAAGTTGCCGGCGCGTCGTTTGGGGTGGGGATCTCCTTGGAGAAGTCGTCGAGGGCCGCGAGGATGGCCGATTCATCGGCCGCCTTGACGCTTTCTACGCACTCGACGTCGCAGTCGTAGGCGTGCTCGTAGGAGGTGTCGACGGTGATGACTCCCTTGGGCCCTGGCATCTTTAGCTTGAGGTAGGCGTAGTTTGGGATCGCCATGAACTTGGCGTACCCAGGTCGACCGATGATGGCGTGGTAGGTGCCGTGGAATCCGACCACTTCAAAGGTCAGTTCCTCGCTCCTGAAGTTCGAGGGGGTGCCGAAGCAGATAGACAGCTTGACGCGGCCGATCGGGAGCGCCTTCTTCCCTAGGACGATCCCGTGGAATCCCCCCGCGCTGGGCAGGAGCATGGTTCTCGGGACCCCCAGGAGGTCGAGGGTTTCGGCGAAGATGATGTTGAGGCTGCTCCCCCCATCCATGAGTACCTTGGTGAGGCGGGTGTTGAGTATGATCGGGTCGACGACGAGTGGGTAGACCCCTGCGTTGGGGACGTGTTCGGGGTGGTCGTCCTGGTCGAAGGTGATTGGTACATGCGACTAGTTGAGGTATCGGGGGCCCCGGGCACGAACGGAGAAGACATCCCGTCGCTCACTCTTGCGCTGACGTGCAATGAGTCGGGTCGAAGGTCCCCCGAAGATTATGAAACAGTCGAGAATCTCGGGGAAACCCTCCTTCTTGCCATCGCCCCCGTCTTGTGGGTCCTCCTTCTTGTCGTCTTTCTTGAGGCCGAGAGAGTCATAGTACTTCTTGAGCATGCGACAGTCCTCGAGATTGTGGTTGGCCGGTCCCTTGTGATAGGGGCAGGGCTCTTTCAGCATTTTATCGAAGATGCTCCTGTCTGGAGGGGGGCCTCCAGGCTTCTTTCGGTCTGCCGCAGCCACAAGATCGTCGGGATCGATGTTCCGTCGAACCCGTTGATTCTTCTTCTTCTTGTTGTTGTTGTCCCTCTTGGGCCCATTGCTCGAGCCATCGGGCTCGTCCGCCTTGGCTTTCCCCTTGTCTAGGGATCCACAGAAGAACGCGCCAACGGCTCTTCACCGGCTGCGTAGTTGGCGATGATGTCCATGAGCTCGTTGGCGGTCTTGGGGGTGTTTCGCCCTAGTTCCCGTACTAACTCCTTGCACGTCGTCCCGGCGATGAACGCCATGATGACGTCGTGGTCGGAGATGTGGGGTAGCTCGGTTCGTCGCTTGGAAAATCGTCGGGTGAATTCACGGAGGGTCTCTCCTAGTTTCTGCTTGCAGCTGCAGAGGTCCCACGAATTTCCCGGCCGCACATAGGTGCCCTTGAAGTTCCCCTCGAAGATCCTGACTAGGTCAGGCCAGCCATGGATCAAGTCTGGGGGGAGCTCCTCGAGCCACCTTCATGCGGTGTCGGAGAGGAAGAGTGGGAGTTGCCGAATGATGACGTGGTCGTTGTCGGCACCTCCTAGCTGACATGCTAACCTGAAATCAGCAAGCCAGAGCTCTGGTTTGGTCTCACCGTTGTATTTGGCCAGGTTGGCGGGTGGACGGAAATGACCCGGTAAGGCGGTTTGCCGAATTGTCCTGCTGAAGACTCGTGGCCCCGGTGGTTCAGGGGTCCGACGTCGATCCTCGTCGCTGTCGTAGCGCCCCCCTCGATGAGCACTGTAACCTCGAGCCTCAGCATCACCGTGTCGGCGTCGTTTGTTGTCGTTGATGTCGTGTCGTGCGTCGCGCGACTGTCGATTGTCGATGATGCGGTCTCGAACCGGTTGTCGCTCGGCTTGGCCTCGGGGCGCCTTGTCCTGGTGGACGGACGCTTCTCGGTCTTGACGAGAGGGTACGTCCTGTCGCTCGGAAGCAGCTCCTCTGCGCGTTGAGGCCGAGCTCTCCGCCTATTGTACGACCGCGGTCTGGAGGAGCCCCTGGATTTCATCTCTAATACGTTGCGCCTGGGGTGTCGAGGGTGCCGGCATGTCTCGGAGAAGCATTGTGGCTACCACGACATTCTGACTGGCACAGTTGTAGATGCGGGGCTCGTTTGCTCCTTCCTCGACGATCCGCTGATGGACGTCACGGGCCCTGGCGCGGGCCCCTCCATCCTGTGGGCGCTCGCGATCTTGCTCAAGGGCGTGCTCGAGCTGACGAAGTCGTAGGCGCTCCTCCTCAAGCTTGGCGAGTAGCTCTCGGACCTGCGCGATCTGGGCGTCCTGAGGCGGGGCGGCTTCGTTTGGAGTCGATGGACTGGCGCCTCGTGCCGGGGTAGCATTGTCCCCGCCTCCTGCTCTCGTGGCTGCGGCGTCGGTGGTGTCGTCCAGGGAGCCGACTCGTCCGTCGAGGTGGAAGCACTCCCGCGAGGGATCGTAATCCTCATCAGGGGAGTCCGGATCAGGGCGGCTTTGGTAAAAGTTGGGGAAAGATCCCCTGCGTTCCTCCTCCAGTCGCTGTCATATCGTGCCCAAGGTGTAGTACTCAGGGGTCGGAGTTCGTCGCGACTCCGGGTACTCGCCTGGTGGAGGAGTGGCGCTGGGGTTCACGGTCGTGCGTAGCAAGTCCCATGGGGACCCGCGTTGTGCCCGCATTCACGAGTCTACGAAGGCAGAGAAGAGTCTGGCGTTGTTGTAGAGCCCATGCGGAAGTAGGTTGCGTGGTGGAGCGGCCGAGCGCGTCGGAGGGGCCTCGGGGACCCTCCGAGATGGTTGTACGACGAAGCTGGAGTCGGGCTCGGCGAGGCGGTCTCCTCTAATCTCCAAGCATGGGTCAAGCAGGCTCCCGAAGGGAGGAACTGCGTCGCCAGCTGAGACCGGGGGAGTGGCGTCAGGTGTCACGTCATCTGCGCGGTGAAGGCTACGGCGGCGTCGCTCGTGCCTCCTCCTAGCCGCAGACGAAAGACGTGAGTGGTGGGACCGTCGTGAGGTCTTCTCTGGCCCCGATGTATCGGAGCCGCTACTATCTGCACCACCTCCAGAAAGTAGAACCATATCATGGCCGTGGCCCAGGGAAAGGAACTCTAGGCTCCCAAACCAAATGATGGTGGCGAACGGAAGTGGCAGAACGGTGGACTCCATCTGGAAGAGAAATTGAGAGTTGATCGACACGCAAAGCCCCCTACCTGGCGCGCCAACTGTCGGTGTTTCGACCCAGGGGTCGATCGCCAACTAGTAAATTTGTGTATTGCGTGCTCCCTCTCCCAGATGTGATGCAAGAAGAACACAGAGTTTATCCTGGTTCGGGCAAAGAAGGCCCTACGTCCAGCAAGAGGAGGGGGTACTATATTATCTTGCACCGAAGTGCTCGTACAGGGGGGTAGTACAAGCTGGTTTACACGGGGGTGCTCATATCGAGCCGAGGCCTAGAACTAGCAGGGCTACTCTAGGTGAATCGGTTGATTGCTTGAGATGTTGATCAGGCGAGTGAATGATTGGTGTTGTATTTGGTTCTGGTGAGAGCTCGTCTTCTCTTCTTTTCGTCGTCGTCTTTGTGTTCGTGTTGTCGTTGTTCGTATTCTCGTTCCCCCACTCCCTCCCTTTCTACTATCCCAGCGTCCCCTTTTATAGGCCAAGGGGAAGCTTAGGAGTACAAGGGCCTAGTACGTATCGATATGGGAGGCATGTTTGTGCGCCATGTCTGTGACGAGACGTCGATCGCTGTAGCGGCATGCTCCTCCTATACTTCTGGTGTTCCGAGGCATGATGATGGCGGACTGGTCGTCGCCGGACGATATGGCGTGGAAGCTGCGAACTCCATAGTTGAAGCGGAACGGACTGGACTGGCCCATGCCGTAGCAGTTGGGGATGAGGGTCGAGCCCCCAGGTCGAGGGGCATCGAGGCCTGCGTGACCCCGACACATTCCCGAGAACGCGGTCGAGGGCTGCCTCGCCCAAAATTCGAGGGGGTGCTTCGTACTCGAGGCGTGGCTGTAGTAGTTGTACGGTCGACGGGTAATCCAGGTATGGGTGACGACTTGATGGATTTGACCGAGATAGTGAGCGCCCATGGCGTTAGGCGGTGACTGACCCCAGCATAGGATTCCCTTTATCCCATACCGGGAGCAGGTAAGCTGATCGAGCCTCCTGTTCAGGGGTCGTTCATTCAACCCCCTGTCCGTCACTTCGGGGGGTTGGAGTTGGGGGGGGCTCAATCAGCTAATCGATCCTCCTGTTCAGGGGTCGTTCGTTCGACCCCCTCTCCATCATTCGTCGGTCGAGGGGTCGCGACAGAGGGTCGTTCGTTCGATCCCTTCTCCGTCATTCGGGTGATCGAGGTCGAAGGTCACTCCACCTGCCATCCCTCCGGTAATGGGCTGGCCCATGGCCTGCCTTTTCTGTCGGTGGTGTAGGCCTTCGCTTGACGGGCCTTCCTTCATTGCTTGGTCGACTGTCGGATTTTGCTTGGATGTTCATGCATTATATTATTGGATTATCACAGGTTAGGGTACCCCTTACCTTTGTACCCGATGTTTGGACACCAGAAAATCCGCCGCGGGCGGCTTCTCGCATGGGAAAAGATGCGGACGTGTCAGTGTACCAAGTACACAAAATAAAGAGAGGAACCAATAATTTATTAATCATCACGAGTAATAAATACAAGTTCCTAAAGAAAATGCGCTCCATAGTCTGCTAGCGGCGATCTGACTTAGACGACTGTGGTCTTCATAGTTCCTGGGGCCTCGGAAAGCTCCCAGTTAATTCCCCCTGTGAAGTAACTCACAGGGTACTCCCGATTCTGCTGCTGTGGTCGTTGTCTTCAATCTTCACTTCACGTCTCCATGCATGTGTGTTGGTGTGGATGTAGATGGCGTCAGCGTGATGGCCTCGTCGATCCATGTGCCGGTCAGCGGAGCTGGGGAAAGCAGCTGCGCCCGCCTGTGTCGTTCACCTCGTCGGTGTCGAACGCCACGTGGTGTTGTTGTAGTGGTTGCACTTGCATGGTTGGCGTAGATCGGATTGCTTCAGACTTCCCGGCAGCATCGTCGTGGTACGCTGTACAGCTTGATCAGCGGGGTTGTTGATGTAGTCGTGGTAGTGGATGAAGACTTGCAGTCGTCGTGGTAGATAAATCTAACGCCGGCGTGACAGATGATTCGCTTGTGACGCGATGACTCTCGCTGTCTGGCGCCATCTTGATCATCTGGCTGCCGCGTTCCAATCTGCTTGGCCGGGATCACAGCGACGGACAACGTGCATGTTGTTGTACAAAATTGGACAAGATAGATTAGATTAGTGGCTTACTCATGGATGACGACGCGAACATGCACGTCATCTCCTCGCTGGCTGTCGTCTCCGGCTGTGGACTCCTGCTACGGCTCGGTGCTGCGCAGGGACGACGGCGTGGGCGTGCTCTGGCTCCGGCCTCGAAGAGGAACCCGGCCGTCGCGCTCCTTGCTTGTACGTATGTGTTGAACTTTAAGAGAAAGCTAGCTATCTGCTGCCCTCTTCCTCCAATCGCTCCCTTCTCCCGTGAAGGCTTGGGGTCCTTTATATAGGTAGCAGCTAGGGCGTCGCAGACCCTTTAGATGCACGCACGCGCCGCCAAAATCTGTTTATCAGCCCGAGATACCCGGAGCATTCTTCGTACGCAAGGCGAACGTACGTACTTATCTCTAATTGGCCTCAATGAGATGATGTCTTCTGGCAGCACATCACGTACGTGGCGATTGCTCCATCCAGGACCACCAAACTTGATTGGCCTGCTGTCCATGACACGTGGACCCGAGGAGATGGAGTTGTAATCTCATTGCATAACGTAAAAATACATGTATGTGTATTTGATTCAACAGCTCGCGGCCGGTAAACATACGTCACCTGGCAATTTTCACGCACTTGCTATCCGTACATACTTGATAGTTCTAGAATATTCTAGATCACGCACCGAGTCAGTAGTCCACAACGCCGACCCGATGGATATGTACAATCTGTATAGAAATACATGACACCGACCGGCGTAAATATGAATTCTACAGCCGGCTCCGGTCATATACGGTGCACGTACGTAATTGTGACTACACCAGCTATGCTCGTCGACACACACTTACTATACGTGCACGCATAGAACCGTACCACGCTAGCTTCTTTCTTCATCATGTACAAAATGTTTCTTAATATATGCACCCGTAATAAGACAAACTTTGGTACAAATAAATCTCGTCAAACAAATGCCCCCCACCAAGTTAAGTTTGAATTGCGGAGCAAATTCAGACTTGACTTGGTGAAAAATAATTTTGACTGAGATGGCGCAATGGAAGTGCAGCCTTGAAATTTGATGTTATTGAAATCATGATTTTTTCATGATTATAGGGCACCATCTGTGCTCCCTTACATCAAGCCTGAACTGATAATATGCATGTACATTTCTGATGGATGTCATACATGCTTATTTAGCTAGCTAGCTTCATTAGCTCATCATCATACTGGTGCATATAAGTGATGCCAACATGTGAACTATTACCCCTGGGGGGTAGGTGCAGGTGATTTTCGATATTTGCCGCACCGAGTTTTGTCAGTGCAACTGCAGGGGCAGTGATCAAGAATCATGGCGCTGGGCTAACCGAGCCGCCATATGGTCGAATAGCGCAAGAGGCAGGGCTGCTAGCTGCTTTGCTGAGCCACCGTACCATATGATTAGCACAAGAGGCAGGACCGCTATGCTGCTACTTGATCATTAATTTGCGCTCGTCATGTTGAGGCTGTTGGTGGAAGCAACGTGACAAACACTATGAATGGTTGATCGACCTAGGGTCATGGGGTCAAGCGAAACGCCGAGCTGCCGAAGTGGTCATGGGGTCGATGAAGCACCCGTTGACGACGGAGCTGCATGCTGGATTGGTGTTGTGAGGGCGTCGGCGCCACTCGACATCATCTTGACGTTGGACGGACCAGAAGCTTCGGGCCCGTGCCGTGGTTGATGGAGGATTGATGCCAGCCTCTGTCGCAGCGTCGTGTTTGAGCAGCCTCTAAAGGGATCAGTGTTGGGGCATGGTTACGAGCACCTCGTCATATTGAGGCGGTGCACACAAGATGATGAAGCGACAACTGGGCCGATATCGATGCTGTAATGGCCATCAGAGTTGCGTGTTCGCTAGCCGTTGTAGGGACAACAACGCCTTGGCCGCTATCTTGGTGCAAGACTGCGCCGTGTTGGCTTGGGTGACGTTGTGCCAACTCCAAGGCATGGCGTAGAGATCCGTTGGAGCCTTGTCATGGCCTCGACCAGCGGAAAGTCGTGGAACTCTCCAACGAGACGATGTAGAACTCCATTGGAGCCGCGTTGAACGAGACGATGTAGAACTCCGTTGGAGCCGCGTTGCGGCGTCAACCAACAGGGCGAAGTGGGGCTTCATTGGGGCCGTGTTGCGGCATTGGCCAATAATGTGTCCATCAGGTCCGTGTTGCGGTGTTAGGCAACCGGACGCCCACGAATCATCTTCGTCTTGTGGTGTGAAAGTTGTGCCACCTGACGAAGAAGTTTATCAACCCGGCGACCACATGTATCGTGGTGCAAGCTAGCCAGATTGAAGGGTTCCACAGCTTGGCGCTGTCCGCGGTGGCGCGCCGACACTGCTCCCGATGTTGTGGTTTATCAACCCGACGACCACTTTGCTATCGTGGTGCAAGCCAGCCGGATTGAAGGGTTTCACAGCTTGACGCTATCCGCGGTGGTGCGCCAACACTGCTCCCGATGTAGCGGAACGATGGACCTGCAACGCCACATAAAAAATATCTAGCTTGTCTGCACACGACAAACGCAGCTAGGGTGATGTGATGATAGAGTAAAAATCATCAAGGCGAAAGAATTGTTTAGTGTTTTTTTTAGAAAAAAATGTTGGCTCTCCTATCGGCATTAGCTATAATAGCAGCTCGAGATAAGACAGCCAGGGGTCATAACCATTAGGCACGGTTGCACAACCATAGCAACATGGTTCCCTTGATTTTGCCCCATTGTGTGCTGAGTGTGTAGACTTCTGCTTCGATGTCTCCACCGGGGTGAAGGGAATTTTGGCTTGAGGCTCCCTTGCATTGAGTTGAACCACAACCCACTCGCACTCTCTGACATAGAGGCGTAGGTATGGCTGAGTTGAGGTTTGGTTTTAGGTAACAGTTTGAGGATTTGGCTGTCACTTTTGCCGAGGATGGTGAATGACTACCTCCGCCTTCCGCTTGGTCTTGAGCTTGATGATTGAGCTTGACGATGATTGAACTTGCTGATGATTGAGCTTGAGGGCCACATTTTTTGTGACCTTTTTTTTTGATCTTTGATTTTTTTTATCCGAGGAACTTGGGGTGTAGTATCCGAGGAACTTGGAGTGTAGTCATTCACCTCTGTGTAACAAGGAGGATCCTCGCTGGCCTTGCACGTTTTTTCCTTGTGGTCCCTTGTTGTCACCTTCCAGGGTGGCAAGTGGCTGCACACTTGGTAGAACTTGTGCTGTCCCAGGTAGCCCTTTCTTGCTCTTCTTCTACGGTCTTCCCCGGAGTGTGTGTCGCTTCGTGCCAGAAAGCGCGAGCAGCATGGTCGCCTCGCTGCTCAGGAGTGGCCCAAGCTGTCTTCCCACAGCCCCCAGCAGAGCCATGTCCGGCATCCATCGTGTATCCCGTGAAGTGGTGACTTGTCGCAAGTTCCATCAGCCAGGTTGTTGCCCCTAGGCCTTCTGGAAATGCACCAAGGTAGTCGGACCCTTCGTTGCAGCTGTAGCCTAGTAGGGAGAGCCTTAAAAAAATTGTTTTCTCTCCATGGAGAGATGGTCATGTGGTGCAATGGAGAATGCGCACTGACCATCCCAAGGAGAGGTAGAAAGTTTTTTTTTATGCAAAATATTTTTTTAAGAACCTTCCATTGATCGGCGGTATTGGTCGTACTCCATGTTGATCGACCAGCTGGTAGGCGCCTCCGTCGTAAGCTTGCTCGATGATGTATGGTCCCTCCCACTTGGGCTCGAACTTTCCCTTCGTCTTATGCGTGACGGCGATGGGGCGCCGAAGCACGAGCACTAGCTCGCCTCTCCTGAAGACACGCCTCTTGACGAGCTTGTCGTACGCCCTCGCCATGTTCTGGCGATACAGCTCTAGTTCTTGTACGGCGTTGAGGCGCCCCTCCTCTAGGGCGTCAAGCTCCTGGAACCGAAGACGAATCTGTTCATCTTGGGTTAGTCCATCGTGAATAGCCACCCGTAATGATGGTAGCTGAATTTCTAACGGCAAGACTGCTTCACACCCGTACACAAGAGAGTATGGGGTGGCTTGAGTTGGGGTACGTACTGTGACACGGTACGCCCATAGTGCTTCAAAGAGACGGTCATGCCAGTCCCTCCTATGCCTGTGCACCGTCTTCTTTAGTATCTTGCTGAGCGTCTTGTTGAACGCCTCAATCATCCCGTTTGCTTGGGGATAATATCCAGTGGAGTAATTCCACTTGATCTTGTACTTCTCCATGAACCTGCGCATCCTTTCTGACTTGAAGGCCTTGGCATTGTCGGATGTGATACGGCGTGGGATCCCAAAGCGATATATGATGTGCCGCTCTAGGAAGTTGATGGCATTAGCACTCTTCACCTCGCGCAGTGGTATTGCTTCCGCCCACTTGGAGAAGTAATCCGTTGCAGCAAGGATGAAGCGATGACCTCCTGAAGAAGGAGGGTCAATGGGGCCGATGACGTCCATGCCCCAAGCGTCGAACGGCCATGAAGGGACCGTCGGGTGGAGAGGAGCAGGTGGTAGGTGCTTGAAGTTTCCATGGACTTGGCATCCATGGCACTTGTTTGCCACGCTTCGACAATCCGCCATGATCTTTGGCCATTAGTACCCAGCCAAGTGAATGCTATGATACATCTTCGGCCCGCTCTGGTGCCCGCCGCAGACTCCGTGATGTACCTCCTGTAATACTGCATCAGCCTCCTGTCGGTCGACGCATCGGAGGAGCACTTCTTGTCGATAGGCACGCCTATAGAGCACGCCACCCTTGTAGATGTAGGAGGGAAGCCGCCGTTGTAGTTGACGCCTCTTCACTGTATCATCAGGGAGAGCACCATGCTTGAAGTAGTCGAGGAAAGGTTTGCGCCAATCATCCTCTTCCACCGTGCATGCGGTGATGATGTTGACTTCATATTCTTCTGAGGTGAGATTTAGCACAGCAGGAAGTAACCACCTCTCCTCGATGGTAACTTGCGCAGGCTTGCCCTCAGGAAGAGTTAGCGCTGCTGCAAGCTTTGCCAAAGCGTCAACCGGAGCGTTCCTGCTTCGTGGGACATGAAGAATTTCAATATTTTTGAATTTGTTCATGAGCTTCCGGGCTGCCTCATGGTATGGCACGAGCTCCGGTTTACGGACTTCATACACTCCATTGATCTATCGAACAATGAGCTGAGAGTCCCCATGGACTCGTAGAGAACATACCTCCATGGAAAGTGCTAGGAGGAGGCCGAAGATGAGTGCCTCATACTCTGCTTCGTTGTTGGAGCACTCCTCCTTGAGAAGGGAGAATGAATGATACATCACTCCTCCTTGTGGGGTCTTGAACACCAACCCAGCTCCAGCCCTCCGTCTTGGGGCGCCATTGAGGTCAGCTTCTATTCTAGAGGAGCCATCGAAATAGAGCTCCCATGGGGCTTCAACGGTGGTGGTGAAGACTTCCTCGTTGGGTAACTCGGTGATGAGTGGGGAGTCGTCTGGTACAGGGTGTGCCGCTAGGAACTCCTCTAGAGCTTGCCCCTTGATGGCCTTTTGTGATACAAAGGTGATGTCGAACTCCATCATGAGTAACACCCATTTTGCCAATCGCCCTGTGAGCACAGGCTAACTGAGTAGGTACTTGATCGGATCCGCCCTTGCCACCAATTGGACTTCATATGCTAGCATGTAGTGCCTTAGTTTCTTCAAGGCAAAGATCAGCGCCAGGCACAACTTCTCAATGGAAGAGTAGTTGCGTTCGGCACCCACCATGGTGTGGCTCAAGTAATAGCACGCGACCTCCTTGCCTTCGTCATTGTGTTGTGCGAGTAGAGCACCTAGTGAGGAAGATTGTACCGCAATATAGAGAATGAGAGGGCGTCCTTTTACAGGAGCAGCCAATACTGGAGGATTAAGAAGGTACCTTTTGATGCTGTTGAAACCGTTTTGGCACTCTTCATCCCACACGAACGGTGCTCCCTTCTTCATGAGCTTGGAGAAGGGTTGTATACGCCCGGACAGGTTCGAGATGAATCGTCGGATGTAGGCCAGGTGTCCCTGGAGCGACTTCAACTCCTTCAGCTCTTGGGGAGGTGGCATCTCAAGGATGGCCGTGATCTTTTTTGGCTCGATCTCAATGCCGCGATGCCGGACAACAAAGCCGAGGAAGACGCCAGATTGGACGGCAAATGCACACTTGAGGGGGTTCATCTTGAGCTGGTGTTGACGTATCCGCTCAAAAACCACCCGTAAGTCATCTTGATGGCTTCTACGATCTTTCGTCTTCACCACCATATCGTCGACGTAGCATTCTACCGAATGGTGGATCAAGTCACCGAGGACGTACGTCATGGCACGCTGGTAGGTGGCACCAGCATTCTTCAAACCGAAGGGCATCACCGTGTAGTAGAAGTTGCCCTTGGGTGTCCTGAAGGCGGTGTCGAATGCGTCAATGGGGTCCATCTTGATTTGGTTGTAGCCGGATGACCCGTCCATGAAGGACAAGGCATCGAATCCCGTGGTGGCATCGACTACCATCTCTGTTATTGGTAAGGGGAAGTCGTCTTTTGGGCAAGCTCTGTTCAAGTCGCGAAAATCAACGTAGACTCGAACTTGCCCGTTCTTCTTCTCCACTAGGACGATGTTGGCGAGCCAGCGGGGATACTGCACCTCTTTGATGAACCCCACTGCGATCATCTTGTCAACCTCTGCTATAACCTGGTCTTGAAATTCAGGTCGTAGACGTCGAGGTGCTTGCTTCACGGGATGAAATTGTGGGTCGATTGCTAGCTTGTGGGTAGCAACACGAGGATCTAACCCCGACATCTCCTTGTAGCTCCATGCGAAGCAATCCTTGTACTCCATCAGGAAGCGACAATAATCTTCTCGCTCCTCCTCTGTGAGCGTGGAGCTGACGAAGGTAGGTCGCGGATCATCTTCTATCCCCAGGTTGACTTGCACGAGCTTGTCAATGGTGGGTTGCCCTCCATCTTCGAGCTCCTGGGGTGCTGGTGTAGCATCTAGTTCTCCACCTTCTTCAACCGCTTCGGCCTCCATGGGGTGTTGTTGGCACCGAGGGTGGTATGAGCAGCCAGCTTCATCTCCCGTGGTGGTTGACATGGTGAGGCAGTGTGCGATGTTGGTGTTGACCAGACCTTCTCCTATGTCAGGAGTGTCGATATAGTGGTAGCCGAGCCCAAATTTGGGTGGCGCCTTGTTCCTCCGCTTGATGAGGGCCTCCGCTTGACTCCACCATTGCTCACATATGGCTGGTGGCGGTGGCATTCTATTGTTTGGGCCAAGCACGATCCCGGCCTTCTGTAGTAGGCGAGCCATCTTAGGCTCGGCCTTCATAGTTGATAGTGCCTCATCTGCATCACACTGAGAGCAAGGGGATTCAAGTACAAAATCACAATGTTGTACTTGTGGCACCCTATAGAAAATAGTACGAGGTGTAGAGGAAGAGTGACCTGAAATTGCCCATATTTCCAACTCATTGGTTGTCGATATGTACAATGATGGAAGTTGCATACATTTAGCACTCTTCGCCACTTCTTCTATCTTAGCTACCCTCTTCTTCACAGCTCCTTCTAATGCATCCATGGCTTGGCTTGTAGATGCAGTGGTTGTTGGTGAATCACTGCTTTTTGGAAAAAACTTGCTACCCTCTGGGGCACTCATGGTACCTCCAATGGTCAAGGCACCAGGCTTTGAATGCTCCTTAGTTGACGAGAGCTCCTTAGATGGGGAAGCAAACAACAACAAGGGTCTTCGTGTGGGCCTTAGGGTGATGGGTGTCGATGTAGACACTCCCGTTTTTCCTGATGGAGGTGTGACTGAAGATGTTGGGAGGATGCCGTCTGCCCCTGCTTCGTCCTCCTGGACCTTGGAGAAGTCCTACGCCTGGATGGAGAGCATGGCATGATGAGAGCCTTCACTTCAGGTGTTGATGGAGCGCAAGGCTTCAACACGATGTCTGTTGCAGGTGCAACTCGACCGAGTTGGTGCTTGCGCTCTTCCACTGGGAAGTAATACTTGGCATCCGCGTGGTATGCCTCTTGGATGGTGTACGGGGACATGTTGCCGATGATGCGCTGTTGTGTCTTAGTTCCATCAAGGAACTTCAAGCATTGATGCAGCATAGATGGCACCACCCTGTACTTGTGAATCCACGGCCTTCCGAGTAGTGCAGAATATGACGTGTTGGCGTCGATGATGTAGAACCGCACCTTGAAGCTGAAGGTGGCCATCTGGATCTTGACCGTGAGAGCTCCTAGTGTTGCCTTCCCGGAGTTGTCGAAGCCACAAATGATAACATCTGTAGGATCCAAGTTGTCCACCGTGAAGCCAGCTCGCGTCAAACTACGTAGTGGTAGGATGTTCATGGCAGACCCAGGGTCGATGAGGATTCGACGAAGGTGCGCGACTCTTATGTTTCCCTCGACGTAGAGTGGACGGTTATGGTCGCCATCTTCCATCACCTCATCTTCTTCATCGAAAGTGATGTTATTCACAAACAATGGGTTGTTGACGAGGTGATGTTTGGCCATGACCACTTCATAGAGCTCTGGTTCTTGAAGCACCTTTATGAGGGCCTCTCGGAGATCAGGTACAAGCATGAGAGCATCATAGACGCTCAACATTGCAGGGACTCGCTTCAAGTGGGAGACAACATTGTAATCAATGTCATCAATCATGTTCTTCTTCTTTGATGCTTCAGGTACTCCCGTTGGTGGAGCGCCTTCATTTGCAGGCTTCTCCATCCTTGTTGGCTTGACTTGGGGTAGTCCTTGTAGAGCCTTCCCGCTTCGTAGGTTCATGTTGACCTCGACAGGGGCATCTCCTTGCTCGACGCTATGGTAGAGCATTTCCTGCTCCCTAGCTGTGAGCAGCTCATCGGGGTTTGATCCCACGCCGCTGTCGCTAGTAGAAGTGACATTGCATATTGCAACGTTTGAGGTTGGAGAAGAGCTTGGTTCTTCTTGTGCCGCCTTGGCCTCTTTAGTCGAAGCCTGCCCCCAGTCCTTGGGCAGATATTCTTCCAAGGTAGGTGGCATGCGACCTGAGCGAGGGAAGGATGCATCCCCTTCTTGCTTAGGGATGAATCGCGGTGGTAGGCGCCGCCGGCTCGGGTCTTGCTGCCTTGGTGTTGGTGTAGCATATGGAGCCATCGTTACACAGGGATGTCGAGGAGGATGTTCGCTTGGTCGTAGTCGACGTTGCACCTTGGTCCATGCCCCTCTTTGAGCTATCCCAGGCATCTCCATCGAGGTAATTGGGGGCTCCTTGAGCGTCATGCAGGCGAGTTGCTCCTCGACCTGCGCTAGAGGCACCCATGATCCTTCATCTTGTTCTCCTCCATGCCTCGGCGGAGAGTGCGTCTCCACCATCACCATGTTGACAGAGCAGTAGTCGGGGTTGATAGCGTCAGGATCTAGGTTGATCCTTTTCTCCGCGATGGCTCTTTGAAGCCACTCCTTGAAGGCGATGCAGTCCTCGATCGAGTGCCCGACGTACCTATGGTATGGGCAGTACAAGGGGTTGTTAGCCATGTTTACCTGCTCTGACCGCTGTGGCTCGGGAAGGTTGAGCGCTTTATGCTCCATCAGCTGCTCGAACATGTCCTTCACCAACTCCCGCTTGAAGATGTATTGCTTCTTAAGAAGGTCTTGAAGACACATCCTCCTTCCTCCTTGTTCGTTCCTAGTGCCTAGGGCAGGCACCTGAGCTTGAGGCGCATTGGAGAACATTCTCGCCATGTTCGTCTCTGCTTGAGCCTTTGGCTTGCCCCCAGCATTATTAGGTTTCTCCACTAAGCCAAAACGCTTGGAGGGGTCGAAGACGCTTGCATTCTTGTAGAGCTCCATGATCTGAGGTGACTTCTCGAACTCGATCTTGGTGGCGGCCACTGCAGAGCTCAGGTCACTGAACGTCTTAGGCTCTCGCCGGGAAACTTCGAGCGACCAGTGTTGTAGCATTCCATGAATGCACATTCCGATCGCATCTTCAAGATGCATGTCCCTCGCTAGACGCACGAAGTTGTCTCGGAACCGGATGATGTAGTCGTCGATGGCTTCATCACGTCGTTGCTTGACTTGTGACAGCTCAACAATGGAGATGTCCCTCTTCATAGCAACAAAGTGCTTCCTGAAGACATTCTTCATGCCCGTCCAATTGGTAATGGCCCCTATCGGCAATCGGCTGTACCAATGGAACGCCGCACCGGTCAGAGATCCTGAGAATTGGCGGAGTAGTAGCGACGAGTTGTTGGCGGTGTCGCCGCAAGCCGCTTCGAAGTAGGCTAGGTGTTCCCTTGCATCTCCCGTCCCATCAAATTGATGGAACTTCGGTGGGCGCCATCCTGCAGGGAATGGCACAAGGTCGTGCCAAGCTTCGTATGGCTTCTCAAGGTCGCCTTCAAGTGAATGCGGCGCTTGGTCGTTTGTTATCTGCCTCAGCTTCTTGGTCACTATATGTTCAACTATATCATGATAGTCTTTCAATGTTGATGGTGGTGGACCTGCATTTGTTGAAGCAGAGACGTTCCGCAACGGAGGAGGGCGAGCACTTGCCATGACTTCGACCTCTTCAACCTGAGGGTCTTCGGGCTTCTGAGGCGCACCGCTAGGCGGCATATTCTGTGTCATGGACGTCATCAGTTCAACCACGTGGTCAAACTTTGTTGATAAGTCCCTGATTGCCGCCCCCTGTGCTTGTACTTGTTCTTCCAAGCTTGGTCTTTGGGTGTTGTTCTCCCCCGCCACACGTGCTGGCGCGGTGTTGAAGTCGCCGATAGGATCCTCTCCATCTGAAGGGATGGAATGGGCAAGGTTGTTGAAGAGTGGCATAGTAGGGTGCACCTCCAATGACGCAGAGGAATCATAATCGGAGTTGTCGGTGTAGGGTCCCAAAAACTCCTTTTCGTCGGTCGCGCCTTGCTTCATCTTCTGTTCCGCGATGGACTTGAGCCGAGTGCTGGCTCCAGCTCGATCAGCAAGGTGTTGTACGTCTTCAAGGTCTTGTGGAAGTCGTGACTCGATGTTAGCGTAGCGCCTTGGGGATACATCCGATGCTATCGCCTGATCGCCATCGGATAGTGCATTCCTTCCTTCAGTGACGGGGAGGCAAGGGGCTGAAGTGAAGCTCGCCCTTGGATTCACCACGATCTCTTCATCAGAAGGGTAGGTGAAGTCATGCGTCACCGGTGGAGGGACCCATCCTTCTTCAGACTTGTGTTTTGAATGCGTCGTCAATGCAATGCACATAACAACGTCCTTCTTAGTCGTATTTAGCGCCTCCTCTCCATGCGGGGAAGCTTCTGCTAATTGAGCACCTCTGTCACCAATTGTAGAGGCCTCCTTGGTTTGTGTTTGAGGAAGGGCTTCATCATCTTGTGTAGACGGTGCCTTCTCAACCCCCTCCATTGGGATGGTTGATGTCGAGGATGACTCACTTAAGCTTCCCGAAGAAGCTATGCTTGGAGTAGCCTCACGCGTTCTTTCCCTCTTCAAGATGATCATGGGGCGCACTTCAGCAGAAGCGGCCTCCTTGGTCACCTCTCCACCTGGCACCTTGCGGGCTTTTGGAGTCAACCGCTTGAGGAGGTAATTATACCTCTCATCGCCTTCCAGGGTGGGGGAGATACGGAATGCGATTCGCCCATCTTCTTGGCGGACTTCACCGTCAGCGCGGATGCGAACTTGAGTGTGCGTAAGCACTAACTCTTCAAGCTCACGATACAACGCATGGCGATTCCTCCGACGCCTCTCGCGCTTGCGTTGGTTCTCCGTAGGTACGTGTCGGGCTTGTGGCGGTGCTGGCGATGTAGAAGGAGCCACCAGTCCAGCTGGTCGAGGAGAAATAATTGGGGCTTTACCCTCTCGTCGCCCTAACGTCGGGACTCCACGTCTTGGGGAAGCCAGGGTTGAAGGAAGCCTTCCAACTTGTGGTGGGATGTCGGTGCGTTGTTGTCGAGTTTCACGAGGCGGCTCGGCGTAGTTAGAACGCCTGACCCACATGTTCCGTCGTGGAGGTGAAGCCATGTATCCTCGATGCATGTGCAGTGGAGCATTGCGACGTGGTGCTAAGGTTTGGCGCTCATTTTGGGGACGATAGCTTGGTGCGCGTCTTTCCGTGTCGCTCCTGAATCGAGCTGAGGAAGACTGTGGCGCGTCCTGTAGCCTTCTCCCAAGTTGGGCCACCTGATCTTGTAGACGGCGAATCTCCTCTCGCATGCCTCCATCATGAGGCACGGGCTCTTCACCTTGTAGTGGTGTGAACCTATTGGCATTTTGAGAGGGTGCCCCATTAGTCGTCGACGCATGAAAGCAGGACACCCATCCAGTCGGTTGGATAGGGGTGTTGTCGTCGATGATGGTCGTAGGACCGGCGAGGTAGGGCTGCTTGTTTGAGCGGTGCCTCTTCCAGTACTCTTGCATGATCATGCGCCTCACAAGCTCCTTGGTCTTGGTGGGTTCATACGCCCATCCATCAGGGAACAAGTTGTACGGAGGTTGTGTTACGCTAGGGTAGGTGAACACCTTGTGACTAAGATCTCTCACGTCTAGAGACCAGTCTTCTTCTGGGACAGCGCTTCGCGCAATGCGAGCACCGACTTGTTGATGGAGTTGTTGCACCTTGCGGTACTTTCTCCTGTAGTTGCGCAGCGGGTGTGGGCTTGACACATGGCGAGCATCCATCATCTGCCGACGCAAGTTGTTGGAGACAGCTTCCAGGGCCTCCAGCAGCTCCACCTCGCTATATTCCACAGGTGGAACAGATGCGCCTTGGGTTGACGCCGATGCGACTCCCTGTAAGGCAGCATGGCTTGCGCGCCTGTTGTTCGCCTGGGCACGTAGCTTCTGTGCAGTATGGATGTCTCCCTTGACCTCCGCCATGGTCGACTTCTTCAGGAGGGCGCGAGCTTCTAGGATGAGGTCGCGACGCTCCTTCTTGGCCTTAGCGAAGGCCCGCTTCTGTGCCTTTTTGGACTCGATCTTCTGGGAGAACACCGGGTCCTGCGTCTGGTGGAAGTAGGTCTTGTTGCGATGCTCGAAGACTGCCACCGGAGAGTGCGTGCCGAAGGAGATCAGGAGTGGGGTCTCGATGTTGGCAGCGCCACGTACTCCCACAGCTTCAGCTTTCTCGAACGTCATGGGTAACGCCAGCTTGGTGTCAGCAGCTTCAAGTCGTGCTCCCCACTGTCCAAAGATTGGCACCATGAATTGCCCGATTTGGATCAGGCTTGGCTCCTGGGTGGTTGTAGCGTCGGATGGTCCTCCTGCAAGAAGGGGACCATTTATTAGGACGGCTCCACCTCGGGACTATCGTGCAGCATGCTGTGCTTATCGGAGGCGAGACGAAGACGAATCCGATGACCACATTGCAGCAGAGATGGGAGGAGAACATGGTCCCACTGGGCGTGCCAATTTGTTTGGACACCAGAAAATCTGCCGCGGGCGGCTTCTCGCATGGGAAAAGATGCGGGCGTGCCAGTGTACCAAGTACACAAAATAAAAAGAGGAACCAATAATTTATTAATCATCACGAGTAATAAATACAAGTTCCTAAAGAAAATGCGCTCCATAGTCTGCTAGCGGCGATCTGACTTAGACGACTGTGGTCTTCATGGTTCCTGGGGCCTCGGAAAGCTCCCAGTTAATTCCCCCTGTGAAGTAACTCACAGGGTACCCCCGATTCTGCTGCTGTGGTCGTTGTCTTCAATCTTCACTTCACGTCTCCATGCATGTGTGTTGGTGTGGATGTAGATAGCGTCGGCGTGATGGCCTCGTCGATCCATGTGCCGGTCAGCGGAGCTGGGGAAAGCAGCTGCGCCCGCCTGTGTCGTTCACCTTGTCGGTGTCGAACTCCACGTGGTGTTGTTGTAGTGGTTGCACTTGCATGGTTGGTGTAGATTGGATTGCTTCAGACTTCCCGGCAGCATCGTCGTGGTACGCTGTACAGCTTGATCAGCGGGGTTGTTGATGTAGTCGTGGTAGTGGATGAAGACTTGCAGTCGTCGTGGTAGATAAATCTAACGCCGGCGTGACAGATGATTCGCTTGTGACGCGATGACTCTCGCTGTCTGGCGCCATCTTGATCATCTGGCTGCCGCGTTCCAATCTGCTTGGCCGGGATCGCAGCGACGGACAACGTGCATGTTGTTGTACAAAATTGGACAAGATAGATTAGATTAGTGGCTTACTCATGGATGACGACGCGAACATGCACGTCATCTCCTCGTTGGGTGTCGTCTCCGGCTGTGGACTCCTGCAGCTCGGTGCTGCGCAGGGACGACGGCGTGGGCGTGCTCTGGCTCCGGCCTCGAAGAGGAACCTGGCCGTTGCGCTCCTTGCTTGTACGTATGTGTTGAACTTGAAGAGAAAGCTAGCTATCTGCTGCCCTCTTCCTCCAATCGCTCCCTTCTCCCGTGAAGGCTTGGGGTCCTTTATATAGGTAGCAGCTAGGGCGCCGCAGACCCTTTAGATGCACGCACGCGCCGCCAAAATCTGTTTATCAGCCCGAGATACCCGGAGCATTCTTCGTACGCAAGGCGAACGTACGTACTTATCTCTAATTGGCCTCAATGAGATGATGTCTTCTGGCAGCACATCACGTACGTGGCGATTGCTCCATCCAGGACCACCAAACTTGATTGGCCTGCTGTCCATGACACGTGGACCCGAGGAGATGGAGTTGTAATCTCATTGCATAACGTAAAAATACATGTATGTGTATTTGATTCAACAGCTCGCGGCCGGTAAACATACGTCACCTGGCAATTTTCACGCACTTGCTATCCGTACATACTTGATAGTTCTAGAATATTCTAGATCACGCACCGAGTCGTAGTCCACAACGCCGACCCGATGGATATGTACAATGTGTATAGAAATACATGACACCGACCGGCGTAAGTATGAATTCTACAGCCGGCTCCGGTCATATACGGTGCACGTACGTAATTGTGACTACACCAGCTATGCTCGTCGACACACACTTACTATACGTGCACGCATAGAACCGTACCACGCTAGCTTCTTTCTTCATCATGTACAAAATGTTTCTTAATATATGCACCCGTAATAAGACAACTTTGGTACAAATAAATCTCGTCAAACACCCGACACTAAGCAACTAGTACTCTAAGCACAAAGGGAACTCCTACACATACTAGTAAGCAAAGCATAAAGTACCTAAGCTCACTAGCAATGCTCTCTAGCAAGACTACACAAGCCAACTAGAGAGCTCAACTTACTTAGCTACACAAACTAAGCAAAGTGACTATCAAGGCTACACAAGCCAATTAGTCACTCAAGTGCTACTTCTATGCTACACAAGCTAGAAGGTAACTAGGCAAGCTACACAAGCCAAACTAGTTACAAAAGCAACCACTAAACACTAGCACAAGTATGAAACAATAAGTATGAGCTAGTGAGTAGAAAATGCAAACCACCGAACTGTACTACCGGTAGTAGGACCGGTACTACCGGTGGCTGACCAGTACTACCGGTGGTAGCGCTGTAGCTTCGAGATCCAAGGAAGATGAGCTTTGAATCCGGATCTGAGCTTTTCCCCACACTCCTTGAGGTTGAGGGTGATGATGTTGAACTTTGCTTGGGTTGCTTCCTCACCAATTTGTAGATCGGGTGTTCCCAACCTATGAACTTTGAGGGAGAGAGGAAGAACACGAAGAACACAATAGCCAAGGATAGTCGAAGCTATCTCCACAACATCAAGCACACGAGACTCATGATTTATACCAAGGTTCGGCAACTCTACACTAGAGTTCCTACTCCTCGTTGTTGAGGTGACCGCAACGGTCGGAGTCTCTTTCACCTCCTTGCCTCTCCCTTGAGGCCCACACAAAGTGTGCCCAAGGTTTTCACTAAGAACGGATGGGGATTACAAACACTTCGATTGCCCTCACAAATGAACAAATCATGGGCAAGAATGAAGAACGCCTAGCCGGCTAGGATTCCAAGAATCCAAGAGCAACAAATGCAAAGCAAACCGACAAGAAGAGGAAATCGAATGCTCTAGTTGTAGATCGATCCTCTCCACTCTCAAATCTCACTTCTCTCTCACAAATCCACCATGGATTGAAGTCTAGGAGCAAGGAAGAAGAGAGAGACACTCTTGGGACCCTTTTCTCAGATGTGGAAGTGGAATAAAGGGGGTGTCCACCGCCCCAAGGGGAGGGGCGGCCTATTTATTCCCGCAGCTCCCGACGCACTACTGGTACTACCGGTGTCCCACCGGTACTACCGGTCTAAGGAATCCGACCGTTGGAGCTTCCTGACTGTTGCACAAAGTTAGCCAACCGTACTACCAGTTGCTCACCGGTACTACTAGTAGTACAAAAACTGTGATGCGCTCACATGCGAGAAACTCCCACTGGGAGCTAAGTTGTACCACCGGTCTTCACCGGTACTACCGGTGGGAGACCAGTAGTACCGGTGGCTCAGCAGAAAGCCACCGAAGCACTCTTCTAAGTAAACGATTTGCACCACTTCCCTCAAACGTCTCTAGACTAGTAACTTGAGCACTCTTATCCTCATCAAGCTAGTCTACTATGCATCCCTCTTGATAGTACGACTTTTCCTATAACTCAACCTGGTCAAACACTTCTCTAAAACCTCTATGACCGGTGAAATGAAATGCTCTAAGTTATACCTTTGCCTTGTGCATTCCATTTCATCTCCTTCTCCAATGTTGATGCAACATATGCACCAACCTATCACAAATGATATGATCCACTCCATATCATCACGTGACCGTGTTGGTTCATCGATCTTGACCTCACTTGCTCTTCACCATTGCGTTGGTCCATCGGCACCAAGCATCACTCGCTTGCCCTTCACACTTACAACCGGTCCATCAAGCCAAACCTCATCTTGATCTTCTCCACCTTGATCACATGACTCCATGTCATGTACCATGTACAATAAACTCCTTCATCACCAAGTTGAGCACCATCAATATGCACAAGCCATCTCTCCACCATGACTTTATTGGTTGCTCACACTTGTGTACCTAAGGACTAAATCACCTGTGTGTCTCACATTAAACACATATTAGTCCACCTAAGTTGTCACTCAATTACCAAAATCACACAAGGACCTTTCACTTCCTTCATGTGGGTAGTTTATTCTTTTATTTGTTGTATATCATTGTTGTAAGTTTCTTCTTCTCTGTTAAGACATTTTTAATGATGTATGTACTAGGAGTATCATATACTCCCCTTACAATTATAAACCGATGCCATGACAAAATTCAATCAAGCTTCTGAAAATGACTGCCACTACTTTTTTCATATTATTTAGTTTGAAAATATAAGATTAATATGTGTAGATTTTTAGTATCATACATTTTCTAAATAAAGGAAGGATTTTATTAATTCACAATACTACATTGAGTTGATACAATAATCATGAACTCACTTCCGACCTCTACATAAAGCCACACAACCTAAAAACAAAAAGAAACCTTGATCGCCACCCATGTATTTGGGAAAAAAACCGTGGCCACTTCTGCCAATTGTTGTAATACCACTGCAACCAAAGCGCGACCGTGAAGTAACCTTTTGGAAGATATTTCATGTCAAAGCCAATGAATAACTAAATGTACCACCTGTGCAGAAGGAGAGAACTCCTTCCTTGGCCTAATAAAAAAAAGTCAAGCTTCCTTCCTTCACCTTTTTAATTAGAAGTTGCCTGTTTGACCTGAAATCTAACTTTCCTTCGTTATATGGCCCTTGCACCAATTTTGGCTACTAACGGTGTTAAATGGGGAACAAAATGATGACTTTACCCCATGATGAACCACGTAAGTTTAGTTTTCATCTCACTACTGCAGAATAGGCTTTTAATCGATGTCAAAAATATGCAATAGTTTTAGCAAATTTTAGTCCCGATTCTATATATTGTCCGCGACTAAATTCCTCGACCTAAGAACGGGCTACCTTTAGTCCCTTGATGGGTTGGTTCAAAAGCAAAACATCTCATTCATTGTCAGATGTGTTGTGTAGGTGGGGTGGTAAGCTAATTGTGAGATAGCGCATGTGGTCTTGAGTTCAACACTTATGGGGTGCAGTGGTTAGAGACATTATTATTATTTTGAAGCTGGGAGGACCTTTAGTCCTGGTTGTGGCATACCGGGAGTAAAGGCTAGTCTTGTACTAGTGTCTATTTCATTTTGAGGATTGTTTATACTTTTTTTTTGCATGGTTTGAGGTCATCATAAGTGTACAAAATAAAGTACACATTATTTGTTAATATGGAAATATTAGTTTGCCAATCAATTAAACAATAAGATGCATATGCACGGATACATTACAACTAGATTACCTTTACAAATGCATATAAAACCCACAATTGTATTGCAAGTTCACACATACAAAACAAACTGGTCGCAAATCCACTGATGCATACATTAAGTAGGTTTAGTTCACAAATAACCATCAATAAGGTGTACACATAAGTTTACATACATGGGCTCACATTACCAAGCCAAATTCGACTTGTATTACATGATCGCATAAGAGAAAACATGTTATCCCTTTCTTAGGTTTGACTAAGTTTATATAAAATATTAGCAATATTTATATCTCCAAATAAATTTATGATCAACGATCTATCTAGTGATATTAATTATGTACTATAAATATTAATGTTTTCTTTTATATATATATATATATATATATATATATATATATATATAGTCAAAGTTAAATATATTTGATTTCTCATAAAACGAGAACGATACTTACGAACTATTTGGTAGGGATCCAGATTCTCGTAGAAACATTTTAGATCAAAATTTTGTCAAGAAATGTTTCAGATGATGAATGAGAAATCACCACACCGTTTGCCTGCAGAATTAAAATCAGCGTGACACACCATGTTTTTAGGGAGTGTTTGGCACCGTTTCTTCAGATCCTAAAATCCAAAACGATTCAATCTGTTGTCTTATTTTGGAACCGAAGGAGTAGTCCACTAATTATCACTCAGTAATAAAAAACAATTCAAACATGTCGTCTGGCATGACAGTTTAGACGTTTCACACTGTAGTGGCTAGTAAACATACAAATAAAAAGAAATTGAATATCTAGTTAATTGAAAATAATAAATAGTTAAGTAGCTAGCTATAAGTTTTCCAGAGTTGCATATATATATATATATTTAAAAAAACTAGTGCATTCCTTCTAGATGTAGAATAATTGTAATAATTTGTTTCTTCGATTATGTCCTATCAATTAATTAAATGGTTGCCATGACCTATACGTCATTTAGACGCACGCTTTGCATAGGGCGTGTAGCGGCACAAACTACTCCCACATTTTGCTTGCCATGATCTATACGTCATTTAGGCGCACGGTTGCATAGGGTGTCGACATATATATATATATATCTACGTTTCAGTCTCGTTTAATCGTGACGTTTACACCGTCTTTTGACCACCATTAACCTTTTAAATAGCCTTGAAATCATCATTTGGATTATTTGGAGCCTAAACTACAAGCCAGAGCTTAAGTAAACACACGTCTGGGACACATTAATTGGCTCTAGACCAATGGACATAACAGCAGGTCAGAAGCTAGCCAGCGATTCCACAGTTTCATTATCAGTCATCACTGTCCGATGCAATCGTGTGTGGTCTGGAAGCAGACTGAGAAAAGTAATAGCGGAAATTGATTGATGAGACATAGGCGTAAACTGACCGTAAGGGGCTCTTTCGTGGACTACAGTTTGTTTGATCCTAACGACTGCAGGGAAATGAGTATATATACAAATAGATATAAAATAGAAATCCTTAAACCAGAGAAATATAGTACGTAGTAATCATCAACAGACTATAAATATCTGAAAAAATCTAATCCTTATTTTTTTGTCTCGTTTCCCTACTTCCAAAATTGATTTTTTTTTGGTCTTGTTACTCACTTCACCAAACTTTTACTATGTATATATAACACAAGTGAGAACAAAAAGAGTACCATAAACAGTTAATATATGATTGGTAAATTGGAGGTTAAAAAAGTTGATTGATGAGTAAAAAAGAAGAGTCTAAAACAAAACACTGGTTGGCAATTTGGCATACAAAAGTCCTAGCCGTTGCCCCCTACGGCCCCTTCCGCTGCTGCCGGGTTCCCTCATCTCTCCCTCCTGACAACCTCACCGGCGATTACAGAACTATGGACCTACCCCATTCGTAAATTTCGTTTTTTTGCTGGCCTTATGGAAATCTAGGACATGCTTTTTCATATGGCATCAACATGTGGTGGCAGTGATGATGCCTCAAAACAAAGATCTTGATCCCTCTAGACTCCTTACCTCAACGACGTCCAAATTGGCACCGGCAAATGGCTTATGAGAGTTTGTTCTATTATATCTATTAGTTCTTTTCGAATCTTGACAATTGATGTGGTGATCTAAGGAAGTATGTAGTTGGATTTACATGCGACAACTTCAACCTCTCCCTTCAGTCTTTCACTCTTTATTGCAGCAAGGTCTGGTTTCTTCAACGCTTTATTTTGGTGGTGAAGGACTGTAAGCTAGCGTTTCTTGAGTAGGCTCTAGATCTCATCTCACTAGCAGGGACGAGTAACTTTTATGGTCTTTAAGATGATTATGACGGGATGGTATCCTTTTCCCTTGCTGCTTTTTCAATGTGAGTTAAGTCCAATGGTTACAAACAATCCAAGAAACAAGATGATCCGCGTTTAGGCTTTAATGTGCTCTTATTTTTTAACAGCATTTTGTGTCAAGTAATTCTTCTGTACCTATCAGATATAAGGCACTTCTTTGAGTGTCTTTATTCAAAAAAGAAAAAGAAAAAAGGAGATGCTCTTGTACATGAAAGAAGAGTAGCCGCATCAGTGATTATTACCCCCAATAACATAGTTCATCTAGGTCATTTTGTGTCAAGTAATTCTTCTGGGGCTTATCACTTCTTTGAGTGTCTTTATTCAAAAGAAAAAGAAAAAGGAGACCCTCTGGTACATAGTACACGAATATTTTTTGCGGAGGAGCCTTTGAAGCCATTTTTTTATAAGGCAGTGATTATCGACTGGTTTCGCCTCCTCCGCATATTGTATCTACACTGTATGCCATACAAAAGCATTTTTATATGTTTTCTCAAAATGAACTAAGAGCCTTTGAAGCCATTTTTTATAAGGCATTGACGTGTAGACTTGTGACTCATTGTCACACCAAACGACGAGGACGACGACGAGCACTATCTGGTCTTCCCATTCTCATCAAGACAGGCAGCAAGATCACTGCCAATTATTTTCTGAAGTTTTGTGTACTAATACTATTCCTTGGCCTGTCCAAGTACTTCTTCCACAATATCAGCTTCCTTTCTTTTTTTTCTCAAGTTTCAGAAGTTAGTCAAGAACTCTTTACCGGTGGAAATGAGGCTGCTGCTGTGTGTCGTCGTGCTTGTCTTCACTGCGATTCGATCTGAGCAAGCTTCTGGTGTCGTCGTAACAAGCCAAGGCCAAGGTAGCAGCAACAGTACTCCTCACGCCGGCTGCCCTACAAGCTGTGGCAAACTCACCTTCGACTACCCATTCGGCATCGGCTCCAACTGCTTCAGGTCTCCCGACTTCAGTCTCACCTGCGACAACACCACGCAACCTCCCAGGCTCTACCTTCGTGACGGTACCACGGAGGTCGTCGATCATGGAAACACCTGGTTAGAGATCAGCCTTTCCGAGACCATGCCCATAATACATGGTGTCAGCACTTACAGCATGTCGTGGAATTCTTCTGGAAGAGCACTCACCCTATACTATGCAGACCTAAACATCACAGGCTGTGACTTCGATATATACAGGACTTACCAAGATACAAATGTGTCGTCCATGAAGCTCTGCACAGTTACTTGTCCTGATGCAGAGATCACGGACAAGGTTGCCAGGCAGAACTGCAATGGAACCGGGTGTTGCTCCTTCGACTTGAGTTTTGTTGAAGCCTTCCAGCTACAGTTTGTCCTCCACAATCACAGCAGAGGTGAACTTGGCAGGCACACTAACAGAAGCTCCCTATGGGAGAGCATCAATGTAACTTCAAACTATGCAGAAATCTTGTGGAGTATTGTGGATCAGCCAACGTGTAACAGCGCCATGGATGACAAGGCAAACTATGCCTGTGTAAGTAACCATAGCGTGTGCTATGATGGCTTGTTTGGGAGATTAGATCCTGGATATATCTGCAGTTGCGATGGTGGTTATGGGGAAATCCATATGTACCCAATGGCTGCTCACGTGATAAAGGTAATCCCAACATTAAATTTTATTTTCTACCAATCCATCGAATATTTCCCAATATGATGGTTAATAAGACAGTCATCGCTCCGTTCCAAATCATAAAACGCTTTGGCTTTTCTAGATAGATAGTTTTCTTTTAACACAAATGCCAGGAGCTCTGCCTATATATATTAAATAAGAGGAAGAGTTTTATATATAGGAAAAGAGAGCCAAACAAGCATGCCTAAACCAACGAGGGAGCCCCAACAATAACAAATTAAACCTAACCCTATTGATTTTGCATACAGTGTGCCCTTTTGTGGATTTTCATGCTTTCTTTTATCCTTACAGCGACTTGGACGGCAGTGGTGTGAGTATTTTCAAAAATCCTGTGGTTTTGCGCTTTCAAAGGTTTCACATTGTGGAGCCTTGTTACATGTATATGCACACATATGTAGTACAATATATGTTGACAAAAGCTTTGCATAAAGCGTATATTCTTCACCAGTCTTGCTGTCAACTTCTCGGCCAGGATGTCTGAGCACCATATAAATTAGTTGTATTTGTATAGCATAGCCATATGATTGCTCAAATACCTAACGTTTTCTTTGTGACAACAACTTGGGTATTCTCCAAACATTGGTGACTTATGAATTCGTTTTGTCAAAATTAGGGTATAATCCTATGGAACAAAAGGAGAACTGCCAACGATCATGCGGTAACATCAATGTCTCGTTCCCTTTTGGCTTAGAAGAAGGTTGTTCTGCAAGAAAGTTATTTCAGCTCAACTGCACAAATACAACGTCTTCCAGTCTCCAGTTTGATGACGAACATCAGGTGACATCTATAAATATCAATGAGGGGCTTGTGGACATTAAGTACACCTTACCATTTTACAAACGGCAGATGTTTGGGATGCATGTATCTAAGGAACCTCGCCTCTACATTAGTTCTGGGGAATTGCCCTCTGTGCGATGGGCTGTTGCCAATCTGACCTGCCAGGAGGCAATGCAGAACAAATCGGGATATGCATGTGTAAGCATCAATAGCACATGTTTGGGTGTCAACTCAACAGATGGTTACATTGGTTATCGATGCCAATGTCTGCAGGGATTTCAGGGGAATCCATACATACACAATGGCTGCCAAGGTCCCCCTCCCACCTCTTTGCCTTGCCTTTTTTTGAAATCCTACCATTTTGGTTCAAAACTGACTGCATTCTGGAGACTACACACATGACACAAGCACGCACTTCGCATGTGTTTCATGCTTTTGAGATCCTAACCATATTGGTTCAACAAGGGATTACATTTTGGAGAGTATACTTATAACTAAAACAACATTAAGTGCTTTCTTTGTCTATTAATTGTTGTAAGGCACCTCTTTGTACCCTGTTTATTCTAATATGAGCAGTATATATGGGGCAGGCCCTCCTATCAAACCCCCAAAAAAGAAGAACAACAACAGCAGGGAGTGACAAAGATAGCCCAGTTCAGTTTTAGTTCTCGACAACAGATCTATATGTTTTCAAAAAAAGTATGTTTTCAATCTAGGGAAATTTATGCTCTAAAGTTGTAATTCAGATACTTCCTAGTGTTTATATTGTTCAATTGGAAACTAGTTTATGCTGCATAAATCAACTAAGTATAAAATCCATACCTGAAAATCTATAACCCTTTTCAAGATAGTATAATCAACACTCTCTGCTTGCATACCAGAACTTTGACTATTTTAGGCTCTACTGTCTAGAGAGCAGAATCCTCTCTGTATTCTAATTTTTGGCAGTGAACAACAAAGTCTGGAAATCAAACAAGCTACACATAGATAGCACTAACCAGACTAAAGTCAATAGACTAGTGACCCAAACTTTAAATATTTACAGCTGATTGTCTTTGCCACATTATGGTGTTCTCATCTGTTGTGTTGCTAGCTTTCTCACTAATTAGGATTTGTCTCAGCATTTTAAAGACATAACTCTGACAAAACTGAAATTCATTTTGGATTACATGTTAAAACAAAACTTTCCACAAAAGATAATCATTGTGCTCCAAACGTGAGATCTTCAATAACCTTCTTCATTTTTCTAGAAAGAAATCCAACAGTCAGGTTTTCCAGATCGCAATACGTTTCTAGGAACCGACCTATAGCTGCTCTAGATTCAGTGGGACTAGAAAATTCCAACTTTCTTCTACTCCCCAATTAACATGGGCATTTGCAGCTTTTTCTAATTAAAGGAACAGGTATGAAGTCTCTCTACTTTGTAAATTTTACTCTCACCCTTACTAGCATATGGCTGCAGATATTGATGAGTGTGACCAACCAGGAATATGTAGAGGAGTATGCAAAAATACTCCAGGAGGATACAATTGCACCGGCTGCCCTGACAAAACACAATATGATACCATGATGATGCAGTGTACCCCAGTAAAAAAAACAAATATTCTATTAGGTGAGCTTTATACAACAGTAATTTGACAACTAACATGGAGAAGATAAAGCCGAACCAGACTAAGGTGCATAAATTTCACAGGTATTGTGATTGGGTTTAGCAGTGGCTTTGGATTTTACTTCTCGGCTTAAGTGCAACAGTGCTTCTTCGCAAATGGAAAAAGGATATCCAAAAGCAACAACGAAAAAAATATTTTCAGAAAAATAAAGGCCTTCTCTTGGAACAACTGATATCATCCGACGAAAATGCAAGTGAAAAAACAAAGATTTTCAGTTTGGAAGACCTAGAAAAGGCAACAAACAATTTTGATCCTACACGGATACTTGGCCGTGGAGGGCATGGCATGGTGTACAAGGGTATCTTATCTGACCAACGCGTGGTGGCAATAAAAAGGTCTAAGGACATTGAGGAAAGTGAGATCAGTCAATTCATTAATGAGGTAGCAATTCTCTCTCAAATAAATCATCGAAATATTGTGAAGCTTTTTGGGTGTTGTCTTGAAACTGAGGTCCCACTGTTGGTGTATGACTTCGTTTCAAATGGTTCATTATTCGAAATTCTACATTCTACTAGTTCAAGCAGTGGTTTCTCTTTGTCATGGGATGACTGCCTAAGAATTGCTGCAGAAGCTGCAGGAGCTCTCTATTATCTACACTCAGCAGCTTCAGTATCAATCTTCCATCGAGATGTGAAGTCCTCTAACATACTGCTAGATTCAAACTATACTGCAAAAGTTTCAGACTTTGGTGCTTCTAGATTGGTTCCTATTGACCAAACTCATGTTGTTACAAATGTCCAAGGTACATTTGGGTACCTAGACCCAGAGTATTACCATACTGGGCAGCTAAATGAGAAGAGTGATGTATATAGTTTCGGTGTTGTACTTGTGGAACTGCTCCTGAGAAGGGAGCCTATCCTTACAAGTGAGACAGGGTCAAAGCAGAACTTGTCTAATTACTTTCTCTGGGAGCTGAAGACAAGGCCAATAAAAGAGATAGTGGCTACTCAGGTCTGGGAGGAAGCAACCGAGGAAGAGATTAGCAGCATTGCGTCTCTTGCGATGATGTGTTTGAGACTCAACAGTGGGAGAGACCTACCATGAAGCAAATCGAGATGAATTTGCAGTTCTTGAGAACAAAAAGGTCAAAATCATGCCATGTTGATCAAGATAATGCTGAAGAGATACAACCATTGCTTGTACAACAGCTGAATCTAGATATGAGACGTTTTCTATTAGCTTGGGTGGAAGTTCTAATTCAGAGTCTCAATACAGCCAAAGATTCAATAGCTTGGAGCACGATTTTGAATCATCTATCAGGCGCCACGCTAAGGGCCTCTTTGAAGTACCGGAATTCCACCAGAACATCAAGAGGAAAAGAAGCTTTTATGAGGTGGATATTTATTTTCCTGCAAGTCCTACCAGAATACTGTGTTGTAACCAGGCATGAGCCTGAACATCCCATCTTTCTATCCCAGAAGATGGACTGTCTTTTACTCTCTTGGTTTCTACATTAGCATACAGAAGTATGTTGTACTTATTTCCGTACGAATTGGACTTGTTATTACCTATTGTTTGTACCTGAATTCTCTTATCTATTGTTGGTACTTTGTACCTGGATTCTTGCGGTCCATACAATGGATGTATGTCTAAATTTTTATATCATCTTGGATAAACTGAGCAATTTATGTATAATGAATTTAGATACAAAAATTGATAGAACGGAACAAATGCAGCATTTGTTTCTTCTCTGATTTTCAGACTCCTCATGAAACAATGTAGCTTGGAAAACTGACAACATGGCAGGCATCTTTACTGGGCACTAGATTTCTGTAGCCCATGAAATGTTCCCCAAGAGGGATACTATACATGTTTATGCTATTAATCTGTTATCACCATTTTTCTTAAAAAAACAATATATGTTATCACAGATACACATATGTAACCACGTTTTTTACACCACACATCAGTATTATCCTATAAGAGGCAGAGAATCAGGGAGGGTCGTACCTATATCGGAGCCATGAAGAGAAGGAAAGGCGCACGCCCAAGGGCCATGGCCACATCACACCATACAGATTAGCAGATGCAGCCCGTGGACGATGGTGGAGTGGGGTTCAGTCACCTCCCTGCATGAATGAAGAGTTAATGTACAATTTCGTCACCAGAGAGCGATAACCAACAAATACTCTGTTCGTTCTAAGAAAACGACGCACTCTCGAAGACGACCGTTCCGACACAAATGGGGAGCAGCTCGGCAGGGGGCAGCGGCCTGCACTGTGTGTCTGCCGGCGGCGGCCGTGAAGAGACTGCGTCGGCCAGCTTCCACCGCGAGGCGATTCCGGTACAGGAACGAATCTCCGCGGGAGTGACGGAGCGGAAATGCGGAGGCGGAGCGGTGAGGACTGGGAGCTCCGGAGCTGAGCAGCGACGGTGCCGGGGAGGTGAATCCTGGTTACAGAGCAACCGACATAGGGGCTGGCCGACTGGAGCTATGGAGTACTTCTCTCTAATGGAAAATTCCTTTTCATTAGTTTCAAAAAAAATCCTTTTCATTAACCAATTTAAATACCGCCATGATTCTCTTTTAACTAAAAAAACACGAATATTTTAAACAACTCTTGAAACCATTACTTGGCTCGCTTGATTCGAAGTAAGGTTTTAAATACTGATTTAGACATTTAGCTCTTTATGTTTCAAAAAAAATGGCTATAGCTAGCGGTAGCTAAGAGCTAACTTGTATATCAAAAAACTTAGTTAATTTGTTCTCAAATAATTACAACCGGAGATTTAAAACCTTGTCCAAAATATTTTCAACTTGGTCTTAATTTTTTTATGAAGATCTTGTAAATACAAATACCAAAAGAATATTTCTAAGAGCATCTTCGAATATTTTTATTTGGGCTTCTGTCTAGGCTTTCTCTAGAGGAGTGGGGAGTCTCCTTTAAAATGACTCTATCTCGTCCTTTATTTTCGAGCAATTCAAACAGTTTTGTGTAACACCCAATTTTGGTTTGAATTTCAAATAATGGAAAATGACTTAATTAGGAATTGTTGAGCATTTCATTCAGTGGAGTATTAAAATTCTTGCAAATAAAAGTTATTCTAGTTTAGAAACTTGATTGCATTCATGCAGTTGCATATTTTCTTTTTTGTTTGAATTACAAAACTCACATTTGCAAATGGTTTCAAATTTGTTTTTGAAATGAAATTGGAAAAGAGAAATAAAAAGAAAATAAAAAGAAAAGGAAAAGGAAATGGGCTCGATCTCCCTCTTTCTTTCTCTGCCGGCCCAGCCAGCCATCTGAGGCCCACTCCCTCCCTTCCTCTCTGCCGCCCAGCCCGAGCTCCACCTCCCTCCCCTCTCACTGTCGTCCAGGGGCCCACATGTCGGCGCCGATTTCCTTCTCTCTTCTCTCCCTCTCTCTCGCTGACTGGGGACCCCCACCTGTCGGCGTTTTCTTCTTCCCTCTCCTCTGCCGACGCCCGCGCGACGCAGAGCGCCATAACCGACGGCGCGACGCAAAACGCCCGCCCTGCTCGCTCGAGGACGCGTGTGGACGCGTGGACACGGCAGCTGCCCCCCGTCCCCACCTCTTCTCTCTCTGCGGCATGGCCCCTTTGGCAGTCGTCTTCCACCTCCCCGGGAATTCGGTGCCCGCGGATGTGTCGCGAACGGCAACCCTGCGTTCGGGAACCACCGGCACGCCCCGCTCCCACTCCCCGCATCTCGCCCTCGACGCTCCGCCTAGCAACCGCACGCTCCCTCTCTCGCTATAAAGCGGAGCGCCCGCGCGTTCTTCTTCCCCTTTTCTCCATTGAGCTCTCAAATCCCTCTGAACGCCGCCGCCGTCCCATCGACGCTGAAGAGACCACACCGGAGACCAAACCGCCTCGGTGAGCGCCGTTTGTCGCCCAGTTTTTCACCGCCAATCTACCCTCCAATCCCCCTCTGTATCTCTTCGGTGGGCACAGAACACACGACGCGAACGCGGAGCCCTCGGAACCCGTCGCAACGCCGACCGCCGCTCTTCGCCGTCAAGCCACCCCAAGTCATCTCCGTCCTATTTGAAGTCACGGTGAGCTTCGCCTTCACCTCTTCTCCCTCCCAAACTGTTAATTCGGTGAATCGTGCCCTCTGTGGCACTGGCCGCATGCGAACCGTGCCGCCGGCCATGGCGCCACCGCGGGCAGCACACACCGTAGCGTTCAGTCGCTCCGAGCACTTTCTTTAGCACCGCACTGACACACTGCACGTTCCTAGCCCTTCAATTTGGTCTCTACGGCACTGCCTTGGCTCGGCCGCGTACACAGATCAAGTCCGATCTGGGCGCCGCCGCGGACGGCTCTGTTCCGGTGACACACAGCCTCAACCGCACTCTCTGTTACACTCGCACGAGCGGTAGTTTGTTCTGTGCAATTGGTTGAACTTGCGGCACTCGAAGAGTCCCCCCGCGCTCGCCGGCGAGCCAACCGCCGGGACCATGGCGCCGTCGCTGCTTGCCCCCCCGGTTCAACCGAGCAACCACGGGCTTCGCCCGTCCCCCTCCTCTTTCCCATGCCATCGGCGTTCGAAATGGACGTCGGACAGCCTTTCCCCGGGGAACTCCGGCGAGTCGGCGTTCGGGATCAGGGCGCCGCCGCGCCGTCTCTGCCCCGGGCCCCCGTTCCCTCTCTCTCTCCCTTGGGTCTGTTCTGCGCCGTTTTGGGTCGGGTCTGTGCGGTCGGATTAGAACCCCGAAGGGATGAACCCCGGTCCACGTGGACCGGTGGACCGCAGCAATGCCAGGTGCACGCATGTCCGTGGACCGCCCATCCCGAGCCGCCGCCTGCAGGTCAGTTGACCCCGCGTCGCAGCGTTTGCGCAATTCCGAGAAACGCTTTTCCCCAGTCAAGACACTATTCTTTCTCGGTTTAATCTAAAATGGAAATTTCCTATTTACATTTTGCCACTGCAATAATTTGTTTTTAAAGTCTTCATTTTTAAATCCGATTTGGACGATTCGAGTTGCGTTAGGTTCGTAATGAAATTCTTTCATGTTAAAAAAATCTGTTTCTCATGTTTGAATTATTTAAAAAATTTAATTAATTCAAATACTAAAAATGCTCCTAGAGAACCAGTTAAATTCATATCTTTTGCGTTTTAAATCCGATTTTCGTGAAATTCGTGTTGAAATGATCGTAGCAAGCATAGTATCTTTTTAAAAAACTTTTTTTTAACTCGTTTATTGTTATTGGTGTACTGCTCTAAAATACTTGTTTGCTTTGTATGTGTGAAAGGAATGCGTGTTTTGCAATGTCGTTAAACGAGTTTCAGGCATGAGGATTTTTGGAGATCAAGAGTTCTTTGATCAAGAGGTGTTTTGACCACAGGACTTTGAGGACCAAGGCAAGTATACATGGGATTTCCTTTTACCCCTTTTACTATAAAATCATTTCATGGCATGTGATAATTTGAACCCCTATTTAATTCCCTAAGTTGAAACCCTTTACCTTTTTCCTATGGTTATGCATATGGATAGATGGCTAGTGCTTTTCATAAACAATACTTATCCCTGCCAAAAAAGGGTTAAAAAAGCTATGAAAGAATTGGGATCCTGTTATGGCAATTGAACATACCCTTTTAATAAAATCACTGTTGGGAAAAAAGGGGATTGACGGCTTTCCCTGGGAGCTACATGGCTTGGCTTTAACTTATATTTGCTCTTTCTAGCTCGTTGCGGGTTCCCGAAGGGCCATTAGGCTCTTGCCGAGCTGGTTAAGTGCGGCCTCTGTCCGAGTTTTAGCGTAGGCTGCGGGTCGTTATGCTACCGGAAGGGGAGCTCTATCGCCCCTTGCCACCTAGCCCCTAATTTGTTAGACAGATTAAAAAGGTTTCATGGAACCCCCCCACCCCCCTTGGCAGTGTTTGGGAAAATTAACCCGGGTTTTGGGGCATACGACTAGGGAAATGCCAACCCTGCAATTTTTAAAACTATAATCCCGGCTCCGGCACGGGGGCCCGGAAAACCGAGGACTAATTAATTAACTTGACCAACATTTTTTTCTGTTTTCACCACTTTTAGATGTGGTTTGATTTTTTTAAACCGGGGCAGGGGTAAAGTGGATAATTTGGGGGCTTAAGCCAAACCCTGACAATACTTGTAATAAAATTTTGACCAACAAAATTTAAAATGCATAAGCCAGTGTCAGCCTTTTGAGCTACAAACCCATGTTTAAACTGGAAAAGATGTACTCACCTGTTTTCTTTTTTTTTGGGAAAAAAAACCCGGAGGGGTAAAAAGCAGGGGGTTGAAGATTTTTCCCGAAACTTCGGGCTTGGTCCCATTTCCTTTTCCCGGGGAAGGAGCCACAAGAGATTTATCTTATTTTTTTATTTATTCTTGTAATGGTATATGTTCATATTATTAAACCCTTTTTTGGATTGTAATTTGTGGATTTTGGGGTTTTTTTCCGGGAAAACCATAATGTTATCATCCTATTTCGTCCTTAAAATTTTGGGTGCATTTAAATTTAGACCTGACATATCAAATTTTTTCCAAAAAAACAAAAAACTGGTTCAACTTTTTGACTTGGGGGTTTTGGTATTTTTCAAAGTTGCAAAAAAGCCCGCTTTTGGCTTTTGGGCCCGTGAAAAAGGGGAAGACAATTTTAATTTCCTTTTTTTTTTTCAGGGGCTAAACTGGGCCCCCCCCCTTTTTTTTTTCCTTTTTTTTCCCTTCCCTTTTTTTTTCCGGGGAACCTGGGGGGGTTTTTTTTTTTCTTCCCTTTTTTTTCCCCGGTTTTCCAAAGTCTTATGGAATGTTGTAGTTGCATATTTTTTGTTTTGACATATCTTTTAAAATTTGGGCAAATTCCATGTTTTCCAAACCAAAATTTAAACTTTTTGGGATTTGCTCAATTTTTTTAGACAAGTTTAAAAATTTGGCAAATGTTTCATTCCAACAAATTTTGGGAAAAAAAAATTTTTTTTTTTAAGATCCACTGTCATAGGAAATAAAGTGTAAAATTCTTAAAAATGATAAAGGGGTTTTTTAAAATTTTTCAGCCAAATTTGGGTTTTCCTATTTTTTAAACTTAATTGTACAACTATGGCAGGGCCAAATACCCGTCATTGCAAAAGGGGCCTCCTACAAAAATGTTGGTAGGGCTTTTCTGCAAAACCCCAGCTGAAGGGACTCCCCAAATGGGCCTTCAACTCCCCTCTAAAACACTTTGAATATTTTTTTTGAAAAAAATTGGGGCGTTTTTTTTTCATTTTTTCGCAATCAAAAACCAACCCCGTGGTATATCTTTTGGCACTAGAAATCCAAATATGGATGTATGTTGAAAATTTTTTAAATAAAGAATTTTTTAAGGTTTCTTGCCCCAAAAAATTGTATAAAATTAAAAAAGATAAAAAAGTTTTTGGGGTTGCCCAACTTTTAAAAAAATTTAAAGAAAAAATTAGAGTAGGTCACGGGCCCCCAATAGTATTGTCTGAAAAACTTAAAAATTTAAAAAAAATTTGGGACAAAAAAATAAAAAAAAATAGAAAAATTGGGGGGGTTTTTTTACCCCCTTTTTTTGGGGGAATTAAATTCCTTAAAAAATTAAATATTTAGTTGGTTTACTTCCACCCCTTCCCAAATCCTATTTAACCATCTCAAATTCAAGGTGAGAAGGAATTTTTTATAATAATTCCAATTTCTATTTCAATTAAATAGTTTTCAATCTTCTCCCAATAAAATACAACAAATAAGTAGGGGCCCCTCTTTGGAACAAAATTAATTATAACCCTATACACTTATTATTTAATTAATACTCTCAAATTTGATTTTAAAAAAATTTTTTAATTTCCGGGATCCAAAGGGGGCCCAAAGTATTCAAAAATATGTAAACTATTTTGGGGAAATTTTCACAACAAAAATAAGACGAACCTAATAATCTTTTAAATTAAAAAAAATATCTTGTTGCCAGAAAATTAGTAAATGAATTTTGGGGGTCCATTAATACAGGTTTTTAGACAGCTGCCGAGGTAATCCTTTTTCTTAGGGCCCTGCTTTTAGTTTAAAGGGGTTTCTTTTGATCGGACTAGGAGCGGTAAACCGGGGACTCTGTATCTTTTTTTTTGGGTAGAAATTTGGTTACTCACCGCCCAAGGATAAATTTTTTTGGGACAAATTTTTAAAAATAGTGGTGTTTTTTTTCTAAAAAAAAAAAAGTTTAGGATCTCTCATGGGAAAAAGTTTTTTGCCCTTCAATTTTGGGGCCACGTCTGTTTTTTCTATGAAATCAGAAATTTTTTCCCCCAAAATTTAAAAACCATGGGTTTTTTCCCCCGGCCTTTTAGACGTGATTTTTCTTTTGTATTCTCATTTTTTTCGGCAAAATTTTTTAAAAATCTAGAAAAAAAAAAAAAAATAAAAAAAAAATTTTTAATTTTTTTGAATTCCACATGAACTATACAATGAATATAAAAATGTTTTAGTACAAAGTTTTCCAATTAACTACAAAAATTTTAAGTTTAAAAAGATACAAAAAAAAATTGTACTAAAAAAAACCATTTATACATCCTATATAGACTACCTTGGAATCCAACAAAATGAATTTTATTTTTATAATTTTTTAATTTACATGATTTTTAAAAAATTTTCAAAAAAAAAAGATAAACCCAGAAACCGGGGGTTTTATAGTTCAAGGAAAAAAGGGACCGCCAAAGTTGAAGGGTAAAGGCTTTTCCTTTCTGGTTTCCACACCCCCATCTCGAAGATTTTCGTTTTTTTTTAAAACACGAAGATAAGTTTTATTTTTCTTTTTTTTTATTTTCCCTGCACAAAAAAATTTTTTTTGCGGGTGGGGTTTCTTATTAATCGGAGGATCACAAAATAAAGAGCACGATCATTTTATTCAACAGGTTAGAAATCTCTTTTGCATTTCCTTAAAAACAAAGGAATTATGTGAGATATGCCCAGTCGTAATGAATAATGAAAAAAATTACCTTATTGGCATTGCTTATATTGATTAAATTTTTGGTTTTTTAAAATTTTTTTTTTTTATCTAACAGAAGTTGAGGGTTAATTATTTTTTAAGGTCACCATTTTTTTTTTTTGGAACCAAAGGGGAATGTCGTTACTCTCTATCTGTACAGAGGCATTTTACTTTTTTTTAAACTTTAAAAGATGGGGGATAAGCGGCAAACTAAAAGGTGTAATGGTTTGGGGAAGCTTCAACATTGTGACTCACTTGCATTCCCCTTCGAGGAAAAGGGGTAGTACATGGGGCAAGGGAAACAAGGGTTTTCCCCCTTTTGATGTCGCCCTCTGAGCATAATGTCAGAAATGGACTAGGAAAGTTTTTTTGATGATTATTGGTGTTGCTAGCCCAAAAAGTTACGCTTCATTGATGTTTTTTTTTTTTGAATGCAACTTACCGTAGAAAAGCCCCCCCGGGTGCGTTAAAGTTTCTATTTATCTCTTTTTTTTATCTTCATTTTCTTGGTTTTTAAATTTTTTGCTATTTTTTTTTTTCCCCCGGTCCCGATATGAAATGCTCTTCAATATAGCAAAAACAAATTGTATGAAGGTGAAAGGGGTAAAGAAAGGGAAATTTTATTTTATCCAACAAAATTATAAAGGTTATGCAACGGCCAAAGAAAGGGTATTTATTCTATCGATCAAAGAAAAGGAAAATTTTTTAAAAAATTGAAGCTATTTTTGAGGGGGTGGAGCTTCAAGGGGGCAGCTAACGATTTATGCTATGCATGTTTCGTGTCCTAAGGGACAAACTATAATTGAATGGGGTTGGGGCAAATAGTTATTCCAGTTAGGTTTTTTTTTTTACTCTAAACAGCGATTCGATGGGGCATCGCCCAACTCCGATCCCTACAGCCTGGGCTAGGCCGGCTATAAATCGAAAAAGGGGGCACACGCAAAGGCAGCCATCCCCCCGGGGGAAAGGGGCGAGCGAGCATGGACTCGCAAGTAGCCCCGATGGGGGGCTGTCGGGGGCTGCGCCTCGACGACAACAGCAACGTACGGAGACGAACTCGCCGCCCCAGCCCCCCACGTTACCGGCGAGGAAAGACCGGGGGGGACACGGCGCCGCCCCCCCCCGGGCCCCGGGGGGGGGAAAGGGGGCCGGGGGCCCCCCTTACTCATCTCGCGCGACGACGACGATCTACCCCCCCCCGGGGGCCCGGGGAAAAGGACCCCCTGCGCCCCCTTTTGGGCCGGGCCCCGCCAATGCTTACCCAATTGGTTTTGCCCGCTGCTCGGGGAAAAAAAGGGAAAAGAGAGCTCCCCCCCCCTTTTTTTTTCCTTCTTTCTCTTTTACCCCTCCTCCCCCCTTTTCTCCCCAGTATTTCTAGAAAAATGGTACATCTTTTCAGAATCATTTATTTTTTGTTTTTTTTTTTTTCTTTATTATAAAATTTAAAAAGGGCTTTAACACCCGAATTTTTTTCATTTTAAATTTGCAAGGGTTTTTTAATTTACTTTTTCTATCTCCCAAAATTGAGGGGTTTCAAAACGTGAAATTCATTTAACTGTATCAGATCGTCCTTCTGGACCTTCATTTGGACTGTGACCCTTACCCAATATCCATATACAAATAGCTTTTACTTTTTAGTGTCCAATGCATTTACTTAGCACCGTTTTTTCAAGCCGCTTTAGGGGGTTTTTGGGGTTGGGGAAACGATTTTCCTGTCCCCCTTTTTATAGGGGGAAAACAAATTTTCTTTTTTTTGATTTTTGAAGGACGCCGTAACAGTCCCCGGGGTAAATTTCGATACCCCCCGGGTATATAAGGTTTTCCCCCCCCTCCCGCCTAATCGATTTTTTACGAGTCAAAAAGGGGTCGGCGCAAAATCGACCCGGCTGTCCCCCCCCAAGGGCCAAAAACCAAAAAAAGTTGTTAACTCTTGCAGGAAAAGTTGGGGTTTCTTTTTCCCCCCGGGTTTCCCGGGTTTTTTTCCCTTTTAGCGGGAAACAAAAAAACCCCCAAGTTGCTCTCATTTTAGTGGGCGGTTCAATCCTTTGCTATCACAGGGGGGTTTTGGTTTGTCCCAATTTTTTGGGCCCAACCCCTTTTTTTAAGTCTACATTCGTTAGTTTTTTTGGGGTTCGAACACCCTAAATTTTAAAAACACGCAAAGGTACCACCCCCAAAAATTTTTTTAAAACCCCGCTCAATCCGGGGGCCCCTCCCACCCCGAGCGGCTTTTCCCCGGGGACTTTTCCCCCCCCCCCCAAAAATCCTCGCCCCCTCGCCCCCGTCCCCCCCCCTCCCCGGGGAGGGCATCCGCCGTCGCCGCCCCTTCACCCCCCGCGGGGAGCTTTTCCCCCTCTACAATGACCTCCTCCCCCCCCCCCCTTTTCCCTCCCCCGCCGGGGAACAGAAGCAGCTTTCCCGGGGCCCCAAACCCGGCGCAGGAGGACTTCGCCCCCGGGGGTGTATACCGTTGCCCCGGGGAAACCAAAAAAAAGGGCCCGTAAACTGTTTCAGCACCCGGGTGGGGGGGGTTTTATTACCTTTACTTTTTCCCTTTTTTTTTTTTTTAACCAAACAGAAACCCGTGTTTTTGGGGCCCCCAATTCCCCTAGTATGGTACAAGTGTGATTTTTTTTGGTTGAAATGGAAAGAAATTTTTAAAATGGTGATTTGGACCATTATAAATAAGGTGGGGGTTTTATGGATTTTTTTTCAATTGAATGGAAACTTAAAAAGAACATGAATTCATCTAGACTTTTTTAAAAAGGGGCTTTTTGGCCCTTTTTATTTGGGGTTTTTAAATCTATTTTAAAAAATTTAAACTTTTAAAACAAAAAACTAAAATTTCCCCCACTTTCCAAAGCCAATAAAACCCCATTTAAAATTTTATAAATGGGGGAGAAATTGATTCTATAAGCATCATTATTTTTCTTTTTTTCAACTTATAACTTTCTCTAACCCCTTTTACGAAAAAAAAAACAACAAATAATTATTCTCTCATATAGGGGAAAAACCTAATATAAAAATTTAAATTTCAAAATTACAACCATATAGTTTAATTAAATGTCTCTAAATTAAAAAATTTTTAAAATGTTTTTAAAATTCCCCAGACCCAAAAAGGCCCCCACGGAATTTTAGGGGGGACCCCAAAATACCCCCGACTAAACCGAATTCTCTACCCATTCTATAAAGGGGTGGGTAGTTATTTGCCCCAATCTAACAGATGAAAAAAAAAGGGTTTTTGTGTAGGTTAAAAATTTAACTAATTTTTTAGAAAATGTTTTTAAAAATTTTTTTGTTTTTTAAAATTTTTACTATCATGAAAATATTATTCTCTTTTTTAAACTATCCAGGATTCTTACGGAGAGGCAAAAAAAAACATGAGCACCAACGAAGATTGAACCTTGTTGCAGCCCCACTTCTTTCCCCCACTTTTTTAAGGAACGAATTTTTTTTTCTCGTAAAAATCAACATTAAAAACCCAGGGCCCCCATCAAAAAGACCAAAAATGAAGAGGTAGATCAACTTGACCAAACTTGATCCCGAAACGGTAAGGTTGCGGGAGGCCCTCCCCAAACAAACATGGGGACCAAGACCACCACCCCCAAATATAATTTAACCCCGGTCTGGTTTTGGGGGTTTTCCCCGGGGGCCCGAAAACCGGGGGTTTTAAAGGGGGTTTGGGGCCCAAATGTCCCCCCTTTAGCCCCCGGTTTTTAGGCCCCGGGGCAAAGGGGGGGGCAGGGGGGGCAGGGGGACCACGGGGCAGCACCCACCAACCCCGGGGGGGAAAAAGCCTTTTTTTTTTTTATTTTTTTATTTCTTTTTTTGGGTTTTTTAAAATTTTTTTGGTATTCAAATTTTGTGTATTCTACCTTTTTTTTTAAAAAATGTAAATTTTTTTTTAATTTCAGATTCACCCCCTTATAATTACTTTCCCAAAATTTTAAAAAAAATAAACTATAAAAACCCCCAAAAAAAATTTTTTTAAAATAAAATTTAAGCTTATTCATTTTTCCCCTTTTTTAAGACACAAAAAACCCCCCCCCCTTAAATATCATACAATGTTCTCTTGTTTTTGGGTTGATGGGGGGTCAGGTGGGAAAAAAGTCCCTTCGGGTTTTACCAATTTTCCCAAAAAAAAAAACCCAAAAATGTTCTTGAATTTTCCTTTTTTACGGGGTTTTTTTCCAAAAAGTTTCCAAAAATACGTCTTTAATTTTTTTTTAAAAAAACAGGGGTTTAAAATACAAAAAATTTTTTAAAAAGCAAAAATAAAAAATGGGAAAGTTTATATAAACAAATCAATACTTTTTGGGTTTTCGTAAGATTTTTTTTTTAAATACCCCGGGAGGACTCGCAAAAGTCCCCCCAAAAGTTTGGGTTTTTTGGGGGGTCCCTTTTGAACCCCGGGTAAATATAAAAAAATTTTCCTCGCCCACAAACGCATTTTTAAAAATTTAAAGGGGAAAATTGGGAGAGCAGTAAACTTGGGGAACAAAAACGGGCCCTTTTTTTGGGGCCCCTTTAGTTCCAGAGGGTTTGGAAAAAGACGAACCAACCCCCAAAATCTGCTCAAAAAGGGGTCATTTTAAATTTAAAAATTTTTAGGTAGTAAAAAGCAGGAACCCCAATTTAAAAAAAAAGTTCCCGGGCCCCCCCGAAAAAGTCTATCATTCATGGTAACTCCCACTAGTTTTTTCAATGATCAAAGATTAAAAAATTTTTTTTTAAATTTTTTGATATGATACCAGTGAAAACTGCTTTTGTTTAAAAGTAACAATATTTTTATGGGGAATTGGAATAATAAAAAAGGGGTCAAAAAGAACAACCCCTCAAAAAAATTTTGGGAGGGAAAGTTTTATTGTTTGGGGGTTTTTGGGGTGACCAAACCCCCCAAAAATTCCCCTTTTCCTTTTTAGGTCCCCCTTACCGAGGGGTGTTTTTACGGGGGTAGATTGATGATCAATAAAACCCCAAATTTCCCTGCCCCCTTTAATTTTTGAGCATTAAAATAAAGAATCTGCATTATATTTTTTGGGGAAATGTTACTATACAATACATAGTTAAGTTATTAAAAAAAAAAATGTTTCATTTCGACATACACCCAATTAGGGGGTTTTAAACCCCTGGGGGATGTTGGTGGACCCAAATTTTCAGAAAAAATAAGGTCACGCCTCAAGAAAAGGTTTTGTCAAAATTTTGACCAAATGCAGTCGTCTCTGGGTTTTGGGGAAACGGCCCCCCGGGGCCACGAGTTTAACCGCATTTGCTCCCCAAATCCCTGAGGCCGGGGGTTTTACAACTTCTGCCACGTACATAAAATTCTCTTGGATCATCGACTACATTTTGGGGGTTTTTTCATATTTCATTTCCGTAAAATTGATTCCGTTATATTTTTTCCTTTTTTAAAATTTCCTACCATCCCCTAATTGAATTGGGGGCCCTGTGTCTTCGGGAGCTCATGGTTTTTTCCCCAAAATTTTTTTTCCCCAAAAACTGGGGGGGGGTATTTTTTTTTTGGTTTTTGAGCTGTGGGACCCCTTCCCCTTCTCTTTTCCCTTTTTCCCCGGTTTAAACCTTTTTTTAAAAATCGGTCATAGTCCCTTTTGGGGATTTCTTTCTTGGGGCAACGGGCTTTCCTTTTTTTTCCAACTTTTTGGGAATCCCTGGACCCTTTTTTTTAGGCGTTTTAAAGACAAACAGATACTATACTAAGTGTGTTTTTTCCCGACAAGTCATTTTTTTTAGTCATTAGTATGCAAAATTTTTAAAAAAGGGTTAATTTGGGTATTCAGGGCCCCCAAAAAGAAACGGTTTTTGGGTTTTTAAAAGGGTGATGATACAAAACGAAAAACTAGCTTTTTTAGTGGGTAAGGGTTTGAAGGGGGTAAGTTACTAGGGGTTTTTTTTTTTCCCTTTACCGTATAAAAGGGGTATAAAATTTGTACTTACCTAAGATTTTTGGGAAATGGGTAAAACAAACCCGTTTTCCCAATAGCCAGAACCTTATTTTACCCCTTTGGGTTTAAAACCCCCCAAAAGGGGAGGACAAAACCCTTTGGGAAAAACTCAGCGAAAACCGTTTAAATAGGGGGGGGAAAAGGGTCCGGACCAGCCCTAGTGGGCGCGGACCAAGGAGGTGGTCCCAAAAGGTCCCGACTTTTTCAAAAAAAACCGCTCGAGGGAAACCCGGGGGAAGTGGGGAAAAAATTTTGGACCATAGGAGAGTGGTCCGATGGTTTCAAAGAGAGGAAAAGGGTCCGGGCTAGTCCCGGGGAGTCCGACCTAGTCTGACCCTAAAAAGGGGAAAAAGGGTTTTAAAAATTTGCCCCTGGCTTTCCCGGGCTAAACCCTCGAACCAGGGCCCAAAAAGGAGAGTGGTCCTGGTTCAAAAGGGAAGAGTTTTTCATCAAAAGCCCGGTCCCCGGGGGATGCGTCCGGGCCAAGGGGCGTAAACCAAAAAAAATTAGTCCACCGGCCCCGGTTGGATTTTTGTTTAGCTCCCCGGGCCCCCGGGATGGGCCGGGGGGGTAAGCCCGGATTTTTTCCCCGGGGTTTTTTAAGGGGGAAAAAGTAAAAAAAGGGGGTTTTGGAGGTGGGGACTATTTTAAAAGTTGCCCCCCCCGGGCCCTTTGAAAACCCTCTGGCCTTGTTTCAGCTAGTGACAAACCCTTTTTAAACCTTTTGGGGGGAAAAAGCCAGGAGGGAGAGATTAGAAAAAGAGTTTTTTTTTGGGGGTTTTTCCCCCCCAAGGATTAGGGGTGACTTTGTGCATTTCCCTCCACCCCCAGCCTTTATTGGCAAGGGAAAAGGGCTTGTGCTTTTTTCCCCTTTTGGGGTTTACAGTACCAGACGGTTTTTGGGGGGGTTTGGAAAAAGTATCGCTAGAAAATTTTTGGTGGCTCTTCTCCAAGCTTTGGGACGGTTGGGGGATTTTTCCCACGGGGCGAAAATCACCCGGAGAGCACTCTACCCCCTTTTTGGGGAAAGGGGGGGTACCTTTTTAGGTGCCCAAAGAGGGCTAGGGGGGTGTTCGACAAAACCTTTGATACCTGGGGGAAAAAGCTGGTCACTGAGAATTTTTTTTTCCAATCTTTTACTTTTTTCCCCCCCATTCCTTCTTTTTTATCTTCCACAGAATTTTTAAAAGGGTTCCTTTTAAAATTTTTAGAAACCCCTACCGCTTTCCCCAGCTAGGGGGCCCACTAGGGGCCCGGGGGGGGGGGCTTTGATAGGTTTTATTTTGCTTTTTAAAAGGGTTTAAAAAAGCCCAATTTCCCCCCCCCCTTGGCATCTTTTTTCCTTTTTAATTTGGGAAAACGAGCCGGGTTTCTTAAAAGGCTTCAAACCCCCAGAGAAGAGTCCCCAAAGGGGGGGGCCCCCACCCATGTTGAGGGGTGGCTTTCCCCTTAGGGGAAAGGGGGGTGGAGGCCTCCTTGGGCCGGGACGGGGGGTTCACAAAGCCGCCCCCCCAAGGGGGAATGGGGTTTTTGGGGGGGGGTCCATATTTTTAGAAAACAAGGGAAGGGGAAAAAATTCTTTTCCAGGCTTTTAAAGATGTTTTTCAACCAGGGGCAAAAATTCAAAACCCCGCATGAGTTTTGGGGAAAAAAAATTTTTTGGGGCTCTACACGAGGGCACTAAAAATGAAAGAGAAGAGGGGTTTTAAACCTACTTTTCAAATTTAAAAAATGTTTTTTCCCCTTTAAATCTCATAAAAATTTAATAAAAGGGTATTTCCCCCTTGAAGTTTTTAAAGGGGTTGAATGCCTTTGGGTTCCCCAAAAAGACACCGGCCGATGTGGTGCGCAAAACTTTGTGCCCCACCAATAGAAAGTTTCCCCAACACGTCAGGGTTTTTCACAAGGCGTTTCTTTCCCGCAACACACCAACGAAATTGTTGGGAAGATCAATGCCAAAAATGACATGAAGACAAGGGGGAAATTTAACCTCCCCCCCAAAAAAAGGAAGAAGGAGAAGAAGTTTTTTCCCCCCAAGGCATCTTCAAGGGAAATGCAAGTTTTAAAATGTCTTTTAGAGTACAAGTGTGATGAGAAAAAAGAAAAATTCGCTTGGGGGGAAAAAGCCGCCAAATGTTGAAGGGGGCTAAAAAAGAATGGTCAATTTGCCAAAGAAAAAAAAATTTTTAAAAAAGGGCTCTTAAGGGAAAACCAAATTTCCCCCAAATTTTAAGTTAAAAAGGGGACTTTTTGGTATCTACCCAAATGGTGCCCCCAAGAAGAAGACAATTTTAAGAAAAAAAATTTTCAGAACTTCAAAAAGAAAAGGGGGGAAAGGCTTTTTTTGGGGGGGTTGGCCCCGATATTAAAGATTAATGATCCTCCGATGATGAAGTGAAGAAGAAAATTTGGCCGCGGGGGGTTTTTTGGGTTTTCTACACACCATGCCTTATGGCTAAAAGTGACAAGAAGGTACAAAAAAAGGATGGGGGGATGACCCTTTGTAGGGGGACGGGAAAAAAAGCCCCCCCCTATGAGCAAAAATTTAAAAATTGCAACAAGAAAAGCTAGCATCAAAAAAAGGACAAGAGTAAAAAGGGAAAAATTTTTTTTGGGGAAATCAAAGAAAATTTTGGCATGAAAGTTGAAAATTTTTCCGGGCTATGATTTAAAAGTTTAGATTAATTTTTCCCCCCCCCCCCCCAAAAACCCAAGGGGGCTAAAAACCTTCTTAACAAGAAAGAGAAACATGATAATTTTAGAGGTCACCCAAGAGCCCCAAAAAACCCCAAAGGGAAACTTCAAAAAAATACTAAAACCCAAAATAAAAAAGATCATGGCACACTGTGGTAGAAAAATGAATTGCTACTCAAGATTACCCTTTTTTCTAAAAACCCGGGGTAATGGCAATGCTACCTCTTTGAGATCGACCCTTGATTTTGTGGTTTCTTGAGCAAATGTTTAAGTGCAAGGGCAAAAAAATTGAGAAGCCCCCCCAAGTAAATGATTTGGAAGGGGGAAAAAACTCAAATTTCCAAAGGGAAAAAGGGGGTTCAACCTAAAGGGGAAACAACCCCTTTTACCATCAATGGCCCCAAGAAGAAGCAAAGGGGGACACTTTGATCAACTTCTTTAAGAAAAAAATTTTCAAGGTCAAAAAATGACAAGACCAACTTCGAGTGGGCCTTTAAAAGTTAACCAAGGGCCATAATATTCCCAAAAAAGGGTTCTTAAAAAAAACCCCTCAGAAGAATGACAAACCGGTATTTGGGGACAAGGGGAAAAAAAAAATGAGGGAAAGGCCCAAAGGCAAAAAGAAGCCGAATTACTCAAAAAAAAAAACAATGGCTCAATCAAAGAAACCAAAAAACCCAACCCAAAAAAGGGGTTTTTTGGGGGGGGGCCCAAATTTTGGGGGTTCGCTTCAAGCAAGATCCACTTCCCCCAAAAACCCTTCCCCCAAAAAAACTAGGCCATTTGCTCTGATGCCCCTAGTCTCCCAAAAAAAATTCCAAAGGGGGGCCCTTGGGTGTTTTTTTGGGAAACCCCCCAAAAAAAAAAAAAGCCCCCGGGGTTTTTTGGGGTTCCCAAGGAGTTGGGGACAAAAGGGGGTTTGGGGGCCCCCCCCAAAAAGGGGGTTTTTCCCAAAAAAACCTAAATCCAATTGCTTGTGTGTAGTAAACAAGACCCCGGGGGGAAATCTTGGGGGGTTGAAAAGTGGTTGCCTCAAAAAAGCCGGGGGCCCCCGGTGGTTTTTCCCCACTTGATGAGGATTGTGCAAAACAAGACAAATCACTTTTGGGGTAAAATTTAAAAAGGGGAAAGTTCAAGGCTTAGGAAAAGGGGGCTATCTCCAAGATCAATCAATTTCAAATTCTGCTAGGGCAAACATTTTTCTTCAAAGGGTATCGGTTGGGCAAATTTGTGATCTCAGTTTATTTCCCTTTTTTCAAAAAGAGGGGATTGTGACCAAGATTTAAGATTTCAATGAATTTAAAGGGTTTTCCCCACAACCCAAACCCCTACTTATGGCTTTTATTCAATGAAGCAACTTGCAAGCTTGTCTTTTCTCCAAAATTCTTTGGGTTGGGTTTTGGGGATAGAAGTTAGCCAGTGGGCATTTCAAACCCCTTTTTGAAGCGGGGAAAAAGGAAATGGGGTTTTTGGGAAAAAAGGGGGGGGGGTTTTTTTGGGAAGGGGGAAAAATTGTGTGCAGTCAAAACCGGGAAGCAATGGCAAAAAATATCAAAACCCCCCTTTCTGGGAACCCAAATTTTAGAGTTGCAAATTTGGTTTTATTTTTTGGCCCCCCCCTATGTAGTTTGGAAATTCCATTGCTTTTGGGGGATGGGTGACTCTCCTTTCACTTTGGGGGGCTTTCTTCAAACAAGGGGGAGCACCCAAAGGGCCTCTTCAAGAAAGTTTTCTACAAGAGCTCAAAATGAATTTTATGGAAAAAAAAGAACATTAAAGGACAATGGACCGAATTTTTTAACAAAAGATTGAAGATTTTGGGGAGAAAAGGGGGGTTTTTAAAATGAGGTGGGCCCCCACATTACTCCAAACAAAATGGGGTTGTGAGAGGGGAACCGGCGCTCATTCTCTAGCAGGTCAGCTTATAGTACAACACCCCCGGGGGAAATTTTGGGGGGGGCAAAACAAAACCGTTTTCTATCGGAAAACCCGGGTCCCCCTTCGTTAAAAAGTTTTTTTAAAAAACCCCCCCCATGAGCTTGTAAAAGGGAAAAAACGGATTTTTTCATTTCCCGGGGTTTTTGGGGTTTCAAGGGAAAATCTACAAAAGCGCCCCCACGGGGGGAAATTTTTCCCAAAGATGGGGGGACATGTTTCCTTTTTGGGGTATTCATTTAAAACCCAAGGGGTACCGTTTTTTAAAAAGCCCCCGGGGTTTTTTTAAGAAACTGTTGGATTTTTTATGAAACTAAGGGCCCCCCAAAAGGGGCTTTTTAGATTTTGGAGGGAGGTTAACCCTTAGGGGGGCAAGAAGAATTCCCCAATTTTGGGGCTATCAACCCCCAAGAGGTGGGGAAGTTAAAGGGATGAACGAATCAAGACCCCTTCCCTCCCCCAAAAACCCCCCTCTTTTTTGATAAAAGGGGATAAAGGAGGGGGCCCCAGAAGACCTCACATTCCCCCAAGATCAACCCCAGGCCGAAGAAAAAACTTTTAAGCACCCCCCCCCCTCAAGGACAAAAGAAGATCAACTCCCCCCTTTTAAGACCCCATGATCAAATCAGGGAGTCCACAAAGGGGGTAATGACTGTTTAGATTGCATCTTATGTTGAACATCACTTTTTGTTTTTGTTGACCCCCATAGTGTAAAGAAGCACTTGCGGTCCGTTTGGGGTGAATGCCATGCATGAAGAACTCAAAAACTTCCCCAACCAAGGGGTGGGCCTTGAAGAAAACCCCAAAAGGGTGCAAGAATCTTTGGGGGCCCCCAAATGGGGTTTGGAAAAAGGAAAGGGATGATAAAAGGGATGGTTGTGAGGAAAAAAGAAGATGGGGGGAAAAGGTTTTCCCTCAATTTTAAAGGGGCTCGTTTTTTGGGGAGACCTTTGCACCGGTTGAAAATTTTAACCCATCCGCCTTTTTTGGCCCGTACTTCACATAAAAAAAGAAACTTTTTCAAAGGGGTTGAAAGGGCTTTTAAAGGGTTTTTTATAAATGAACTTTTTAAATTTCAAAAACCCCGGGGTTTGAAGCCCCAAAAATTGCCTAACATGTGTATGGGTTTTCCCAAAGGGGGGACTCAAAAAGGTTTTAACAAGCTCCAAGAGTTTGGGGATGAGGGGTAAGGGTTTTTCCCAATCAAGAAGGCTTCAAGATGGGAAATCGCCACAAAACTTTTCCCACCAAAAAATTTAAAGGGGAATTTTTTTCCCCCGAAAGGGTCATGACTTTAAATTTTGGGGCCCCAAAAAACCCCAAGCCCCTTTCAAAAAGGGGTTTTGGGATTTAAATTCCCCAAGGGGTTTTGGATGCCCCAATGATTGGGATCCTTTTTTTTTGGGTTTTTGTGAACAAAAAAAAAGGGGGCCCCTTTCATTCTCAAGAAAAGTAACTTATGACTATTAAGAAGTCAAGATGGGGATTGCAAGCCAAACAAGCCCCCAACCAACTAATGGGCATCTTGATCTCGATGAGGGGGGGAAACCGATTTTCCCCAAAATCTTTTTGCTCTATGATCGGTAAATTTTTTTCCTTTTTTAAAACCCCCCCATCTAGGCCGGATATCATTTTTAGTGTGTGCGTTCTAGGGGTTTTTTGCAAGCCCAAAAGGGGTTGCTCTTTTTGCGGGTTTAAAAAAAACCTTAGGGGGTTTTAAAACACCCCAATGGGGGGTTTGGTATCCCAAAGGCCCCCCCTTTCCCAAAATTTGGGGGGTTTCCCATTCGGTTTTGCCGGGGGTAAGGGTTTTTTTGGGGAGTAAACCCCGGGGGGCCCCTGCTAGGAAGATCACTTTTTCTTGGGGGTCAAAAAACAAAACAGGGGGGATTGTTAAAACCCCCGAGGCAGAATACATTGCCCTGGGGCAAGGTTTTTCCCAAAAATTAAAAAAGACCCAAAAACTTTTTTTATTACGGGGGTTTTAAAAAAAAATTCCCTTTTTTGTGATAATGAAAAAGGGGGAAAAAATTTTTAACAAAACCCCTTCAACACTCTTTCACCAAGCACAAAGATTCGCCATCTCTTTTTTTGAGACTTGGGTGGAAAGCTCACACATTGGGGTTAAAAGCGAAAACAATTGGGGATACTTCACAAACCACCCCGTTTAAAAACCTTTTGTAGGTTGAAAAAAAAGTTGAATTTTGCTTGTTTACCCTAAATTTTATAAAAATGAGGGTTTTTGGGGAAAACCTGGGCCCCATATGGGAAAAAAACTTTTTTAATTTGGGGGGTGCACCCTAGGCCTTTTGGGTAACGCGGTTAAAAAATAACCCCCCAAAGTGGGCAAAGCCTTTTAAGCGGTTTAAAAAATTTTCAAGCAACCTAATTTAAAAAATTGGGGGTTTTTAATTTCAAAGCATATTTTTCTTCTTTTTCTTTTCGGTTTTAAATTTTTTTGGGCATCCATAGTTTTTCACTTGGGGGGGCAATTTTTTCCCTAGCTTCAGCTAAAACCCCCCTTTTTCCCCTTTTGGGGGCCCTTGGGGTTTTTTAATATTTTCTTATGAAAATAATCCTAGCCTTTGGGAAACATTTCTAAATGAGGGTTTGAGGATGGGGTTTTTGTTAAATCCAAAAAGGTTTTCTTTGGGTTTTTTGTGGTTTTGGGGGTTTTGGGGGAAAAAAAAGATTTTTAAAAAAAAAAGGAAAATTTTGAGAAATTTTGCACCGGCCACCCTCCCCGGGCCCCCTGTGGGGGCCCCGGTAAAGGCCGACGCTTGTCCCCCACTGCATAAAATTTTTCCCCCCACAAATCCCCCGGGCCCCATCCCCAAAAATCCCGAAAACCCCCGGCAAACGGTTTTGGGGGCCCGTCCCTTTTTTCAAGCACCCCTGGACCCGTCCGGTGCCCCCTTTGGGGGAAATCCCCCCGTTGTCCGACGCCTTGGGGCCCGGGGGGCGGGTTTTTTTCTCACCCCGTTTTTTTTCTCTGGTACCCTTTGGACCCCCCGCCCGACCAGCCTCTTTATAACAGAGTAGTCCACACATTGATTTTTTCGGATAACCCCCCCCGATCGCTCTGTTTCAAACACTATCTTCGTCTTGCTGTCCTACGCCGCCCCGGGGGGGTTTCCCCCCCCCGTTTCCCTACCCGCCGCCCCGCTCCCCCCGCCCCCTCGCCCCCGGTGGCCCCCCCCCAGTGCGCCCTCGGCACTCCACCTCCTCTGCTGCCGCAAAAAAAACGCATCCCCCCCCCTCGCCGCCCCTACCGCCCGCCAAACCCCCCTCCAACCCCCCACCCCCCTCGCCGGGAAACTCTCCCTCGCCAGCCCCCAAGCCCCCTCCCGGGCCCAACTTTGTACAACCTAGGGGTTTTCCCCCCCCTGGGGGGTTTTTGCAAATTTAAAAAAGGTTTTCCCCCCCTTTTTTTGGTTTTTCCCCAACCCAGAAAAGGGGGGTTTTTCCCTCTTCGTCCCGACCGATTTGATTCACGTCCACCCCAAAACCCCCCATCCGCTGGGGTTGGTTTTTTTTCGACATCGCGGTTTTTTTTAAATCCAAAGATAGAAATCTTTTCCTAGGGGATTTCCCAAAATCCAATTCAATTTTTTTTAAATGTTTAATTTTCAATTTTTAAATTACACTGGAAAACCTTCGGAGGGGGTTTTGGAACTTGAATTGCTTGTTAATACGCTCTCTTTCCTCAGGTTTTATGTCAATTTCTTCCTTCTTATCTAGGCTTCTTCTAAAACGGATTCTTATCTCTAGATTTTTTTAAAATTTTTTTCCCCCCCATTTTAAACCACAGTCTGGCGCATAAAAATCGGGGGAAAAAACCCCCCGGAAAAAAAAGGGTTTAGGCAAAGCCTCGAAAAAATTTAGTCCCCTGGGGGGCAAGCCCCTTTGTCAGTTGGCTTTTTATTTTTTTAGTTGGCATTTATTTGACAGAGACATGGGGTTTTGGGCGGTTTTTTTTGGGGGCCCGTGTTTGTCCCTGGGAAATGTTTCTTTTTTTGGGCATGATGATCGCGCTTCGTGCCCCCACTGGGTCCGGTGATGACACCCTCTCCTCCACTCCCCTTCCAAGACAAGGGCAAGAAAACAGGTTTTTGAGAAGGCAAAGAAAAAAAAAAGAAAAAACACAAGGCTGAAAAGGGAAAAACGGGCAATGCCCGAGCGTGCAAAACGAGGCGGGGCCCCCAAAAGGGGGTGCCCCTTGGGACCCCCCAAGGGGTCTAAAACCCCCCCCCACTGGGTCACAAAAAGGACACCCAGAGGGAGCCCCGAGCTTGTCCTGAACTTGGGTACACCGTGGGGACCTTGGGTTTCCCTTTGGGAAACCCTCGCTCCCCGTCCCCCAGTCCCCAAAAAGGGGGTTCCAGCTTACAACGCTCACTTTTGTTTACCTCGATTGCGGAATCCAAAACCAAGCAGGGGAAGAACTTAGGTTTTTGCTCTTGAGAAGGGGTGCCCGGGAAAAATGCCCCCGAGCCTCACCAGGATGGAAAAACCAAACCCTCAGGGGGGTTTCTATAGAGTCCCCTTTTTTTAAACCGCATTGATTCACCCAAGGGTTTTTCCCCCCCCGGAGAGCATGTTGGTTGTGGGGAGACAGACCCTTTATCCTTTTTGGGCCGGGACTCGCCCCATTTACTTTTGGGGGGGTTTCCCGGGAAATACATTGGGATGGGTCAGGGGTTCTTGCCTCAGTTGGTTATCCAGGCACAAGTTTTTTCAGTACACCTTTTGGGGCGACGATATAATTTTTTTTACCACTTTTAAAGATCTTTTACCTCCGTCAGACAGGTGGCAGCTGGTTCATATGACTGCTAAAGGGAACTTCGTGGGCCCCGCCGAGTCGAGGTTTGGGCGGGCACTGGGAGTTAAAGGGGGTCCCTCTTAAGCCCCCCTTTTTCAAAAGGGGCCCCCTCGTGCCCCAAAGGGTTTTTCCCCCCCGTTCACCCCCTTTAAAAGGGGCCTCCCCGTACCTTGCGCCTCACCCCGGGTTTCAAAAGGGTGGTTTTACCAAAAGCCCCAGGTATCCTTTAGGTCCCCCAGTCCCCCTCAAAAAAAAAACCCTTGACATAGCAAATTTCTTTTTTCAGAGTTAGGTGTGAAGCAGATGGTTTTGAGGGCCCGACGTCGTTTTTTGCCCCCTGATTTTTCAATCAACTTTGAGCTTTAAAGGGGGCCCAAACCCCGGGGGCCCCCGCCCCGCTGGTCAGGGATACCCCTTTTTCCCCCCCCACAAATCCCCTTGGGGCGTTTTCACGGGGTTTTGGGAAACCCCGGGGGGGTTTTTTTTGCGGGAGAGGGGGGCCGCTGACAAAGGGTTTTGTGCTCAAGTGAGGCGATAAGGGGGGGGTTTTGGGGGAGGAGCTCCATGGATTTTAAATGGAGGTGCTCCTAAGGAATACTTTTTAAAAGCTCAGACGCCGACTTTTCCCCCCGTTCCCCCTATGGGCCCCCCCGGGCTCCACCTGAGGGGGGGGGGGTCTGCCTTCCCCCAAAAATATGATATTGAAAATCCTTGACTGTTCAAAGGCAGCAGAGCCCCTGTCATCCGGGCTCAAATCCAGCAAAGACAGGGGAATCAAGATCTGAGGAGCGCCATTTTTTTACAGCGACAAAGCTGCATGCAGTTGGGTCGCAGCGCCTACAAAAATTCATTCAGAGCTTTTTCACCCCAAAAAAGGCCTTCTGGCCCACATGATGAAGTGGGGGCGCCCCTCCTCTTGAGTTCCCCCTTTCACCCAATCCAGATGATGAACACATCTAGCCTTCCCCATCAGTTGGGGGGATAGGGATTTGTTTCAGCTGGCCCCTCAGTTGGCCCCCTTTTTTGGCCCCCATGAGCTCCCCGGGCGAAAAAACCCCCCCCCCCCCTTTTGGGGGTCTTTTCCTTGGGGGGGGAAAGGGGGACCCAGTTTCAGTGGCCCATTAGTTGGCCCTTCATGGCCCCACGGGTTTTCCCCGGACGACAGTCCCCTCCCCCCCCCTTTTATTCCGTGGACCTCAAAAGGGGGCCGGGGGGACCCCCCGTTCTATCATGGCGACCAAGGGAAAAGTGGTTGGGCCCCCTTTGGCCCCGACTCAGAGTTAAAACCCCCTCCCCTACTGGTTTCACTCCCCTCCTGTTAAAAGGGGGCTACTGCCCCCCAAACTTCCCCGTGTTCAACCCACATTTCAGGGAGCCCCCCCCATGGTCCACAGAAGGCAGGGTTAGGCAGAGCTTGTTGCACCGACAGCTATCAAAACCGCTCTTTTGTAGGGCCTTGAGGCAAAACCCCCATAGTCGGGCCTCCCCCCCCTGTCTACCCACCCCCCGCTGCATTGCTACCAAAGCCACAGTTGTCACTTCGCTCCCGTAAAAACCCCGCAGTCCCGGGGTTTTTTGACTCCATCGGTCCGGGGAGGCCCCAACCGACACCGGCCCCCCTCCTGGGCTCCCGCGCGACACGGGGACCGGTTTTTTAAATTTACACACCCCCCCCCTGCTCCGATCCTCGACAGCAGCGAAGCAGGCCGCAGCTACCGACCCCCAAAACCCCTTCACTTCCGCGCAAAAAACCCGGGGGGGACTAGATAGGGGAAACCCTATGGCCGGGTTTCGGGGGGCCCACCCCCTCCCGGGGTTGGTTCCCCCCCCTTTTCCCCCCCCTAGTTTTTGGGGGGTTTTGACCCAAAGGGGGGGGGGGGAAAAAAGTAAAATGGCTAGCTTCGGGGGGGTAGTTTATTTTGTTTCCTTTTTTATGTGTTTTTTAAAACCCACGCATCTGCACATTTTTCTTTAAGGGTGTTGATATTTTTGGGGGGTTTTTACTTGAGGGGGTTTGTGACGTGTGGGCTTTCATATTTATATTCATTCCCCTTGGGTTTTGCCCTTTTTGGGGTTCCCCCACCCAATCTTGATCTTTTGGCTTGCAATTCCCCCTTTTGAAATCAAATACTAAAGCCAATTTATTCATGGGGGTTTCAGGGGAATGGGTTTTTCAGGGTTTTTGTCTTTTTACACTTAAAACCCCCCCCCCATCTCTGTCGTCAAGTTTTCTTATTAAAAATTTACTCTTCTTTTTTACTCGACTTTTATTTTCGGCCTCACCAAAAGGGGAATTTTTGAATCATGGACCCTTTTTTTTTGGCGATTAAGACAATACAGATCACTATGACTAACGGTGTTTTTTAAAAGCAAAAACTTTTGGGGAGGTCATTTTTGGGTGCAATTTGAATGGGTTAAAGATTTTTGCCCCCCCCAAAATGAAATCGTTCTTGCAAAGGAAAAAAGATCAATTTTGAAGACTGGCAGTTCTTAGTGCCATAAGGTGGGGAAAGGGGATAAGAAGCTGGTTTTTTTTTTCCTTTACCCACTTAAGGGGGGTAGGGAAATTGTTTCTTTCCTAGGGGAATTTTTTGGGGTGGGTAAATTGGGGCCCCCCGGGACCTTCCCCCCCCCCCCCCCCCCCCATGGAGGGGCAAAATTTTTCCCCTTTAGAAATCTAAAGGGAAAAATTTTAAAAGGGGGGGGGAAAAAAAAAGGCCCCCCCCCCCCCAGGGGGCGGACCAAGGAATGGGGGACGGCCCTGACTTAGGCAAATCCAGCTCGAAAAGCTCCCGGGGCCCCCGGGCTGGGGAAAAAATCGGGGGAAAAGAGTGGCCGAGGCTTTTTGGGCAAAAGAGAGAACTCCGGGGGAGTCCCCTGGTGGTCCGTTTGGGGGTCGACGCCTCAAGACAGGGGAAAAATTTGGGTTTTATACAGTAAGCCCCCCGGCTCCGGGCCCCAAAAAATCGGCCAGGGGCTCCCACCAAGGAAGGTCCGGGGGGTTTAAAAAAATTAAAAAGCTTTCACCAGGAGAAACCCCCCTCCGGCCCGTGGGCCGGGGGAGAGCGTGTACCAAACGATTATCCCACCGTGCCGGGGGGGATTTTAAGTGGGCTCCGGAAAAACCCGTGCGGGGGGGGGGGTGGCTCCGGGCTAGTCCGGGGGGTTTTGCAAAGGGGGGGAAAGTAAAAAAATGGCGTTTTTGGGGGGGGGGCAAATTTTTAGGGCCCCCCCCTTTTCCTTAGGAAAACCCCTCTTTGGGCCCCTTTGGGTTTTAAACAGTGGGCACCTTGGGGGAAAAAAATTTTGGGGGGGGCAAGTGCCAGTGGGGAGAGATAGAGAGAGTTCATCTTGTTTCCTTCCTAGGTGATTTGGGTTTACTGTGGCATCAAACCACCCCTTTCCCCCCCCCCTTTTGGGGTTTGGGGGAAATGAAGGTCTTGGGGCCTTTTTACCCCTTTTGGGGGTTTTTAAAGGGCCTAAACGGGGTTTGGGGGGGTTCGGGGGGAAAGGAAACGCTGGGAAAAAATTTTTGGGGGCTCTTTTTCCAAAAATTTTTTTATTTTTGTGGGGAAAATTCACCGAGCCCGGGGGGGCAAGAATCAGCCGTAAGAGCCCCTTCCCTTCGGGTAAGGGGGGGGCGATACCCCTTTTTAGGTTCCCCAGGACTAGGGGTTTGCGAACCCCGATACCTCGGGGAAAAAAAACCTGGTCCCTGAGAAAATTTTTTTTCCCCAGTCTTTCCCCTTTCCGCATTAGATTCCCCCTTGTTTTTTTTTATATAAAAATTTTCATAGGTTTCTTTTTTAAATTTTTATGAACGCTTTCCGCTTTCCCAGCAGGGCATACGGATGTAGGGACTAGGGGGGGGTTGGCATTTTATAGGTTTTTTATATTTTTTTTTTAAATTTAAAAAAAGCCCTTTTTACCCCCCCTTTTTTGGGGATCTTTTCCTTTTCATTTTGCTTTAGCGTCGTCTATACTTTTTTGGAAATGTGTGTCCACTGAGGCCTTTACTGAAGCATCTATTTCTTCTTCAGTCTTATCATATGGAAGTTTCGGAGGAATCTTAACAATAACTTTCCTTGTAGCTTGCCTCTTTGGTTTTGGTTGGGTGGCCGACACCTTTGCTTTTGTGGCGGTCCTCTTCTTTGGCGATGGGGCGGCAGGTGTCGACGTTGGAGACCGTCGTGGCGGCGTTCGAGATCGCCGTGGAGGCAATGGGGCCGGTGTCGGCGTTGGAGAACGTCGTGGAGGTTCTGGGGCCGGTTTCGGCGATGGAGACCGCCTTAGAGGTTCTGGGGAGGAAGCCGTGTCGTGCATTTCACCATCATCATCCCTCGCAACACTATGACCAACATGTGATGAATGTTGACTTAGGTCTCTGGGTGAGGTCCTACAGCGAAAACAATGAGTGTGAATAAAGTATCTCTATTTAAGCCCCAGTACAAGTGTGTGAAAAAGAGATAGGTATGCTTCACTTTCATTCGCACCTATGATGAGGAGGAGGAGGCGGCGACGGTACAATAAGAGGTGATGCCCCAGGAATAATGCTATAGCGCTTGCGCCAACAAATAAATGTCTTCTTAGCTTGTCCTAAAGTCGTCTCCCCATCACCTCCTTCAATGTCAAGCTTAGCATCTGTTGATGGTAATTATAAGCTATTTTATCACCATCAAAACACCGTCAACATCCTCATATTCAAAGGAAAACAAGAATAGCATGAACATAATTTACCCAATAACTAGTTCCACATGTCCCATGACTATTTGATGCAGGTAATGACAAATGGGGTCTTTTGGGAGCCAGTGGGCCCACTTAGGGGGTCAGCCAACCACCCTATGGACCCACTTGGCATCCTTAGCCCCTATGATCCATGTAACACCCTCAAGAATACTCTCTACCCTTGGATCCAAGTATATTCACCTCTCAATGGTCCAGATTCACAGCACAAGGATCCATAGGCCCAACATGACATATTTCCAAGTATGACAAATGTGCACAAGGCATACACCATCATAATGGGCATTACGTCTAGAAGCCACCTGCGAAAGATGAGCCCATTTGGCCACAAAAGGCATTTTGCCGAATGCCTAGGTGGGGCCAGAGACCACCCACGGGCCCCCTGACCAGTGGGGTTAGCTTCTAGAAGAAAAGTGGCAGGGCCCACTTGCCATAGGGTTCGGCCGAATCACCATATGGTGGTTCCAGCTCCCCACCGACTTCCTGCATGCCGCCATGCATCCACTCGATCTCCTCCGTTGATTTAAGATGGTTACAATGACGATTTCATCCTACGGTGGCTGATGGAGGTGGCGCGGATTGCTGACGTGGCACCGGAGTAGCCCCTACCCCACCTCTAGCTATAAATAGACCCCCTAGGCCCTCACTCTCACTCATGCCTCATTGGATAAACTACTCCTTAGTAGTAGTGCTATGCTAGTTGGAGGAGAGTGAGGTAAATCTTCTGGAGAAAGCCCTGGATCTGTCGGGAATCTTCTCCGGAGCTCTACCTCAGCGGATGCGATCCTCTTGTAAGTTTAACACTTGTAAGTGATACATCCGAGTTCTTTATAGGAATTAATATTCTAAATCTGGTTTAGTTGTTATACACCTTTTCACGCTTGTTCATCGCTTTACTTTAAGTAGAGTGCTTTATCCTTAACGTAGGGTTAAAGTAGTAAGAATAGTGTAGACGTGGTGTCTAGACTAGATCTTTCCTTTGTAAACCGCTTATCGCACGGATTGTTTGTGGATGCTAGTAGAAGGTGACAGCTCTATCTAGTCTTCGTATTCCACCACGTGTGTCAGATAAGTTCTTAAAAGGTAAGGCCTCAATACAACATGATGGCACGGTCCGGTTAGAGTTTTGCCCTCTTTCTGATCTATCCCATCGCCTCCTGCAAGAGAAGGGCTGATAAAGCCAGTATAACCAGCTTTGCCTTGTTAGATATCTTTGCTACATAGAACCTCTCAACCCAGTTATCATAGTCTCCCTTGATTCATCATAGGACATATCTTTAATCCTAGTTAGATCACTATCGTTCCCTGAGGAAAATACGATACCTGGAATACTCCCGGTGAAGTGCTACATCGGTATAATCTGTGCGCTTGCGGATTTATCCAATAGTCATAAGAAATACCAACAAGCATTTCTGGCGCCGTTGCCGGGGAACGGTAGCTTTTAACTAGTACCCTTTGGTCCTATTATCCTTGTTTCATTTAAACCTTTCTTTCCACATACACGCTTATGGATCAAACACCTCTCTTCGAGTATGGTGCTCCAATGGGCGCTAGGTTGGAGCCACCTAGTTCATCTCAGACTATATTAGACATTCATTATGAGCTTCGCCCAAGCCTCATAAGGAGGGTTCAGAACAAACCTTTTTCTAGGGACGAAGACGAAAATCCCTACACTCATCTACGTGACTTCAAACAATTGTGTTCATGTGTCCTCATCCATGGGATGAGGCGAGGTACCCTTAAGTGGAAGTTATTTCCATTCTCTTCGATGGGAATAGTCAAACAATGGTATTTTCTCCACGTAGATGATGCAAACGGAGAGTGGGAAAACTTACAATCCAAATTCTGCCTAGCTTTCTTTCCCACCCCTCGAGTTGTTCGTCTTCAAAAAGAGGTCATCACTTTCTCACAAAAGGAGAAAGAACCTCTTGGTATGGCATGGGCCCGTCTCTTAGATCTAGTATCATCTGGCCCTGATCTTGCTATAACTGAGCCAACATTGTTACAACATTTTTATGGCGGTCTTAGCAAAAATTCTGCACAAATTCTTGACATGACTTCTAGGGTTGCCTTCCTGTGTTTACCCGTTAGTGAAGGGAAGAGTCTTCTTATGAAGATTCTTGAAAACACCCCATACATTAACGTTTATAATGAAGGACCCATAGAAGGAGAAAAACCATTCCCTAGAAAAGAAATCTCGATAGCCGAATCACCACCACTCCCATCCAAAGATTCTGCCATCGATCCTGAACCACAAATACCACAAATCTTGAAGGAAGAAGAAATTCAACATCTAAACCATTCCTTCGAGTTCGAGGCTAACCTTTCATATGATCTTGTTGGTTTTGGGAATGCCCACAATTATCGTATCCAAAAGAGACCTTCTAAGAAACATCTTTCTAGAACTCTCATGGAAGGATCTCTTCAAAAGTCTCCCAAATCAACATCATCTTGTGCCTCGACTTCCCACATGGCACATCAGGAAAAGCTTGGGATATTTGATGAAGAAATGTCGAGTGAGCTTATAGAAGAAGAACTAAAGTGTTTAGAATCCAAATCTATCCTCTCCTTCTCTATGCCCACATCTGACTTATCTTATGAACCCATCCTTGATCCTGATGATTCCCCATGTGTTCCTTCATTCAAGTCTTATGATGACCGACTTAATAACTTTGGAAATTCATTAAGACACTCGAGGCATGGAAGCCATGAGGGCCATAAATCTGACCAAGAGGAGCATAATCAACGGTTAGAGCCTTTATCTACCGTTATAAGTCAAGAATGGTTGGATGAGGCCAAATCCTCAAAGGAAGTAACTAAAATGCCCACACATGTGAGGAGAATATCCTGTCAAGTGTTGGGCATTGATAGTGAAATTTTCTACGATCCTAGCCTCGGGATCAACATCATTCCTCATTTCCATGTTCCAACATCATCAAAGAATCATCTATCCCAATCACAAAAACACCTTAGACTCCCTAATGGTCAAATCCTTGATTGTTTAGGAATCCTTCATGATGTTCTTGTGGTGGTTGATGATCTCAAGATCTTCCTAGATTTCCACATCTTTGACCTTCCTGGACTTTCCTTTCATCTCACTTTTATTGAAAGGCTAATCATGAGAATCTTGGAGAACACAACAGGAAATGAGAAGCTTGATCATAGAATAGGTGAAGATTATCTACCCATTTGGTCTTCCCGACCTCTCATCAAAGGGTTAGAATCTAAACTGTTCTTGATCCACGGGGTGAGCTAATGTCAATCTCGCCAACAGCCATGACTCATTCAAGCCTTGAGAATGACTTGAAATGTCATGAAAAAGAAAGTGCTCACCCATTCTTTGAAAGGGAGAATGATGTCAATGAGCATGGAAGTTATACTCCGATCTTCCAATCAAATCCATGCTCAAATGAGAAATCTCCCAAATCAATCCTTCCCTCGACCATGACTACACACATGATCTACAACCCTTCATTCTTCTTGTTTCAAAAATCTTTGCAAGGATGGTTGTAGATGTGTTTGTCTACCATAAATTTTGCAAATCTTGTAGTGGTTTTAGTCTTAAAGATAGGTTTGAAAATGTTGGAGTTGAAGGGGAAACCGCTTCACCAACATAAGTTACAACTTGAAGGTTTCCCAAAGATAAGCTTGTGTCTTAAAATTAAGCACTTTTGGGAGCTAACCCAAGTCTTCTTATTTTCCATTAAAAGTTTGCTAAAAATATATATATAAAAAACAAAAAAAATCTAGTTTCCCAAAATTCTAAACTGAATAAAATGACTTTGTAAAAAGAGATTAAGGGAATATTTGTGAAATTGTTCCTTCGGGTATTTTTGTCACTAACCATTTCAGGTTTGAACAAAAAGAATGATGGAGCAAAACACAAGGTATGTCCAACCAAACATCCTTCAATAATGAAGCACATTTAAAAGAAAATTTCACATCCTAGACTTGGATTTTCACATTGTAAAATGTTACAAACTCCAAGTATGGAGGAGTGGATTTCTCTAAGAAATTCATGACATGCTTCATTCTTAATTTTGTTTGGATGTCTCTACCTTGCTTTCTCTTTATACCTTGCTCATCTTGCTAGTCATATAAATAATAAAAATTATAAAAAAATGCAAATGCTATCTGGTTCACCATCCATGCTCTTGTCTCTTTTAAGTGAATCTCTTTATGCCTTCATACTTCCTAGTTCTATTTTGAGTATGCTTGGTTTGGGAGTAGTGTACATACTCCTATAAGCTCTTTAATTTAAGCATGGTGCTTAGGTTAAATAGTTTTCCTTAATCAAATTAGACATGGTGTCAAGTTTGATTAATGTACCAAAAGTAAACTTGTATGGAATTTGGTTGTGCTTTTGGACTAACCAATGCATGATAACTTCAAAATTTTGGTGGTTAAGTCATGAGATCTTTCATAGAGACAAATCAAGGGTTGAGGTAGTAATGAAATAATCTTGCAGATCTTTGCCTCAACCTTGCTTAACTTTTAAAAAATTGGTGAACAATGATGGGACATCTTTTTCTGTGCTAAAATGTTGAAATCAACTTTTCTATAGCATAAAAGATGTCCTCTGTTTCTATGACAATAATGCCCCTGCTTCGAATCATATGTGAATTCCTTCGGGTATATGCTGTCCACTAATCCTTTGCAGGAGAGAAGCAACGAATGGAGAAAAAGGGCCTGAGTACAACGCGACGATTCACAGAAGAAAGACCATTCGTCATCAGCAATGTCATGACGCAAGGAATCGTCACGCTTCGAGATTACGTCTGCAACACCTATAAAGGTAAATGGCCAACGTCTTAAAGTTTTCTATGAGCATGAAATTCCTGAGCAATAAATTGATATGATAGATTTTCTTCTTAATCCAAATTAGAACTAAAATCTACATGTTTTAACTTTTTTGTTCAAATTTCGAAAAAGACCTTAGAAATGGCCTAGACTCAGCCTTGACTCCCCCCTCGTGAAAGATCGACCCATTTGGCCTCTAAAGTGGTTCGGCCGAACCTATCTTTAGGCCAAACAGCCCGAAACTTCACGAGACGACTCACCTGACCCTTGACTTCCCCCTCGTGAAAGGTCGACCCATTTGGCCACTTTAGTGATTCGGCCGAACCTATGTTTGGGCCAAACAACCCGAAACTTCACGAGACGACTCACCTGACCCTTGACTTCCCCTCATGAAAGGATGACCCATTTGGCCACTTAAGTGGTTCGGCCGAACCTATGTTTGGCCAATTTAGCCCGAAACTTCACGAGCTGACTCACCTAACCCGATCAAGTTCGAAACCTGGCTCCTTCGTTCAAAATCTTTCAAAAAGCGTTCTGCCGAATGTGGTTTTGGCTCTTCAGCCATGCCCATTGCTCCTGAGCGCTGGACCGACATTCCTATCCTATTTCCGACACGATCCAAGTAAAAATAGAGGCGAAGGACGTTGAATTCTCTCTTCTTAACCTCTCCCTGTCCTTCTTCCTCATCTCACTTTGTTCTTCTTCACCACCAGTAGAAATTCCATCTCCTCTTGCTTCCCTTCTCTCCTTGCTTGACCTCACCATGGTTCCACCAAGAAGAAGAGCGAAATGGAAAAATTTCTACATGTTGTTGCCAAAGAAAGCAGTACCAACTTAGAAGAAAGAGTTTCTAAGGAGAGAATGACACGTCTCGATCTTGAAGATAGCTTTAATGATCTTCGCATTATCACTAATCCAAAGTTCAAACGCTTATCCACGACCATTGAGAGAGAGGATCTCCTTGCCTCTCTTTCTCCTTAGTAATCCTCTAGAGCCATCGGCACAACCTGCCTCATGACCTTAATAGAAGAGAGCATGAAGTGATGCTTGTCATCCATTATGCTAAGGACCTTCTCTCTCCATCTTCTCCCTTGGATCACCTTAGCCCTTTATAGCAACAAGATGCTTAGGCATGATAGTCTGTCACTCTTGAATCAATGAACACGTGCCTAAAGCTATCAATGACAAATGAAACTCTTGGTTCTGCTAGTATCTTACCCCAGCAGAACCCCTGCATTTGATGTCTGCTCTGTCACTGAATTCAGTAGGATCTCAAACAAGTATGGGGGGGTCCGGTCGAAACTCCAACTTGTCAAAACATCACAAGGATCACTGAACCATGCTGAACACTTCCATGACACGTACCAGAAAAAATTTGGACCAAAACGGCCACCTTTTTTATTCGGCCAAATCATATTTTTGGCAAAAATTCAGGAAGTTCGGAGCACATCAACATTCAGAGGTAAGAGATTCAAATGCAGAGATCCCCGTGGACAAATGGCTCCAAAGGCATTTGGCCGAATGCACTTCTAGGGCCTGGACCCACCAGTTAGCACCCCTTCAAATTCAAACTTCAAATCTGACTGGTTTGCCACGTCTCTCCCCTTTTCTCTATACTTTTTCATTTATTTATTCACTTTCCCTTCAAAAATAAAAAATAATAAAAACAATTCCTTCATGAAACTTTTCACTTAGTTTAAATTCCTTTTAATATTGAATAAAACAAGAAGATTGCATCCAAAATTAAAATTTTGAAAAGTGACATGATCTATGACATTTAAAGGGTAAAAGCGTCATAAAGACGAATTCTTGCTTTTGCTTATGCTAGTGGGAAAATATATTGATAGGGAACCATATTGACTAAGTTGTTGATTAATGTGATATAGTTCTCGGCTCATGATTCATACCCTGTCTATTTAAGGTTCTTGGATATTAACTTTTGAAAACGTCATAAAACCATAATGTCACTACTCATCTATAGTGAGAAAATTCCTACCAAAACCATACATGCTCTTTCATGATTTAAGCTTTCTATATAAGTTTCTTACTTTGTGTTGAGTTTGGTCAATTTTTGTGACCCTTGTTGAGAGACTTATCATGCTCCCAAGATCAAGATCACGTACACGCCACATATACTTGTTGCTTCTACACTGGAAGTACGCAGAAACATGCCTTACATTTTCCACATAGTTCATGCTCCATGATCTAATAGAAAATCCTCTCTCTAGTATGTGCTAGTAAATGAGACATAGACTATGCAAAATTAAGAAAATAATAATAATAATATATATAGCAAAAAAATTGATGAGCATATCAAAGCTCATAGAAAAAAAAATGATGATGAGCATATCAAAGCTAATAGAAAAATAAAGATAGCTATGTCTCAAAATAATAAGTTAGGAAAGAGAGATCATATAAAGAAGTTTTGATATTTTGCCATGTTTCCACACACTTGCACATCTTGATCTAAGAGTATGACATTTCTCTCCTTGGATCCGGAGTTTGACTTTACAATATATGCAAGGTAAGTATGCTACATTGTTTATCCCTACCTAAGCTCCACATAAGCCATTTAGAAATAGGGAGATACAAAGAAGGCAACCTCTTTATGCCTTGGTGAGGAAACATACACTTTGAGTGACTTAGAGTACTATAAGAGGAGTAAGTTGACTTATGTGTTTTCTTTTGAAAAATTTATCAAAAACTCCAAGTACTAAAATATGATTTGGGAAAGATGAATTTTCCTTGAGAGTTGTTCCATTTCTCAACTTCTCAAGGATATATGTTAGCCAATACCACATATCCCATTGGTATGACAAAATGTCTTGAATGAATCTTTATGTTTGTTTTATACTTTGAATAACATAGTCTTGTTATCTTTTAACCTTTACTCGAGGACGAGCAAAGAGGTAAGTATGGGGGATCTTGTTGACGGTAATTACAAGCTATTTTATCACCATCAAAACACCATCAACATCCTCATATTCAAAGGAAAACAAGAATAGCATGAACATAATTTATCCAATAACTAGTTCCACATGTCCCATGGCTATTTGATGCAGGTAATAATAAATGGGGTCTTTTGGGAGCCAGTGGGCCCACTTAGGGGGTCAGCCGACCACCCTATGGACCCACTAGGCATCCTTAGCCCCATGATCCATGTAACACCCTCAAGAATACTCTCTACCCTTGGATCCAAGTATATTCACCTCTCAATGGTCCAGATTCACAGCACAAGGATCCATAGGCCTAACATGACATATTTCCAAGTATGGAAAATGTGCACAAGGCATACACCATCATGATGGGCATTACGTCTAAAAGCCACCTGCAAAATATGAGCCCATTTGGCCACAACAAGCATTCGGCCGAATGCCTAGGTGGGGCCAGAGACCACCCACAGGCCCCTGACCAGTGGGGTCAGCTTCTAGAAGAAAAGTGGCAGGGCCCACCTGCCATAGGGTTTGGCTTTAATTCTTTTCCTTTCTCTCTCCTCTCCCTTCCTTCTCTCTCTCCCGTGGCCCTGACGACGCGGTAGAGGCGCGGCGGCGCGACGACGTACCGGCAGCGGCGGCACGACGACCTAGCTACGGCAGCGCGTGGTGGCGCGGCGGCGGCGCTCGCGGGCGAGCTGAGTGGGACCGGGGCGAGGAGGGGAAGCACGACGACCGCGGGGGGCGTGTTGGCGTGCCGGCGATGGTGACGACGGCAGCAGCGCTCGGCGGCGGTTGGCGTCGAGGAGGGCGGATCGACGAAGATAGGCCGGGCGCGATGAGGGAGGGAGGAGGGAGAGAGGCGGGGCTTATATAGGATGGAGGCCTTTAGCCCCAGTTGGTAATATATGTATAAATTTCTCTAGCTCTTGTTAATTGCATAATAAATTAAATACATGGCACAATTTTTTTAAAAAATAACCATTGCATTTCCTTTTGATTTATTATACTCTATAAAAATGTATAACATAAAATCTTTTACCTTTTTCATTATATAAAATATAAATGTAACTAACTATTAGTATTTGGTTAATGCAAAAGTAGATTGTTGAATTAAAAAAACTAAAATGCTTGGTTACCAACAGGAAAGTAGTTTATGCATTATTTTAACGTTAATCCTTTTGTTTTCACCATTAATTGTACCATTAAATAGGAAATTATTAATGAGACGCTAAATGACCTCATATGAAAAACTTTTGAATACAAATGTTTTAAAACTCATCAATATCTATGCTTTTTTAGTAGTTCATATTTCTATTTGAGGAAGTGTTAGTAAACATTAGTCACAAAATCTTGAAGATACAAAAGAAGTATTAGTAAACATTAATTAGTCACTAAATGCAAAATTGACCAAATACAAATGTAGATCTTTATTTATTTGACCAAAATGACCAATACACATGTCACTTGATCGACATCACTGCTAACCTAGCTACATCAAGCGGGCACATTAGTGATCTTCTTCTTGACATATGTCCCTTGGTCATGATCATGTCATAACCATGGAGTGTCCTCGATATTTAGAAGGATGCTTGGGTCTTTGGTCACACTGAATGGCGCAATTCGGTCATCCCTTTCGTAAAGTTCTAACATGTCTGAGTTGTTCTCAATTCCCAAAATATTTCTTTTCCCTGAAAGAAATATGTGACGCTTGGGCTCATTGATGCTTGATTTGTCATCGTTTTTTCCTTTCTTTGGTTTTGTAGACATGTCTTTTACATAGAACACCTGATTCACATCAGTAGCCAGGACGAATGGTTCGTCTTTGTACCCAACAGTGTCGAGGTCCACTGTTGTCATCCCATAATCCTTGTCAATTGTTACCCCGGCTCCGTTCATCTTCACCCATTGTCACTTAAATAAAGGGACTTTAAAATTAGGTGCATAGTATAGTTCCCAAATCTCAACTATGCGGCCATAATATGTTTGCTTTTTTCCATTTGGGTTAATGGCATCTATGCGGACACCACTGTTTTGGTTGGTGCTCCTTTTATCTTGGTCTATGAAGAATCATGACCCTAGTTGGTTTCAGTGATTAACGACAATTAGAGATTATTATGGCTAACGTGTGTTTTGCAGAGGCTATGCGTAGCTTAACCATAGTGATCAACAAGAATGGGCATTAATGGTCATCACTTAGCCCCCAAGATGGATATCGTTTCGGATTTCAAGGAGACATGATGAAGACCCTAGAATGATAGGCTAAGTGCCATAAGGTGATGAAGGGCACTTAGAAATAGATAGGGCTTCTCTTTTTGTCTTTGACCATACTATTAAGAGGGGTTGAGATTAGTAGCTTGACTTAGGAAAGCTTCATGACTTAGGTGTGGTGCACACTTGACTTCCTTAGCTCTAAGCAAGCCTATGGTGACCGTAAGATAGCCTAGAACAACTTCCATATTCATCGCGACAAAAAATGAAGTTGATAGAACTGTTTTCTGGGCGTCGGACGCTCCTGATAGAGGCGTCGGACGCTGTCCGTCGCGTCGGACAAAGGCGTCGGACGCTGGGTGGTTGAGTCCACAGCGTCCATCGACCTTCCAGTGGAGATGTTTTCTGGCTAAGTTTTTCAGGGTCCGTCGGACGCTGTCTGTCGGCCAGGCGTCGGACGCTTGGAAGAGCGTCCGTCGACCTTCCAGAGAGGGTGTTTTTCAGCCCGAGCCAGAGTGTTGCGTCGGACGCTGAGATGAGCGTCCGTCGCCCCAGTGACGTAGCATCCGTCGCTGGGAACAGTGTGTCAGAACTAGCCGTAGGGCACGGTGTCGGAACGTCCGTCGCCCAAACTATGAACAGAACTAGCCGTTGGGGCATGCGACGGACCGTCCGTCGCCTAGTCGACAGAGCGTCCGTCGCCAACTTAAAATGCCAGCCCGAGGCAGTTTTCTGAGGGTCTATTTATAGCCCCTCCCACTTCTCTCCCACCTTGCCTTTGCTCATTTGAGTTGCTGAGTTTGTTGAGAAGGTTGGGAAGAGAGCAAGAGCCCTAGAGAGAGAGAGAGAGTGATTCGCGAATCCATCCATCCTCTCCTCTAGTTCATTCAAGAGTTCAAGTGTGCATCCTCTAGTTGTGATGCTTGAGTAAGTCAAGCGAAGATCGAGGCTTGTTACTCTTGGTGATCGACATTACCTAGACGGTCCGGTGGTGCTCGGAGGAAGGTGATCACCGGAGGATTGTCGGCGGCCCTTCTCCATCGACGTTTGTGATCGGTTGTGGGTGATTCACCGTGCCGGAGTGGTGAAGAATCAGCCCGTAGAGAGCACTCATCCCTTGCGCGGGATTGAGGAGGAGCTATACCTTGCAAGGTGCTCCAACAAGGACTAGGAGGGAGTGTCGACTCCTCGATACCTTGGAAAAACATCGCCGTGTCAAGCATCTCTTTCCCTAGCTCTTCATTACCGCATTACTTTCCGCACTTGTCTTTCAATTCATAATAGATTTGTGTAGGAAGTTTTCGCTTTATATTGACTTGCTACCGCTTTCTAGCTAGGACACACAAGCATTAGGCACTAGGGGGTTAATTGGCTCTTTATAGGTTTAATTCTTGTTTAGAAATTAAAAAGAGCCCAATTCACCCCCCCCCTCTTAGGCATCTTGATCCTTTCAATTGGTATCAGAGCAAGTTTTGCTCTAAATTAAGCTTCACCGCCTAGAGCAAGATGTCCCATGGGGATGGACCACCTCCCATGTTCGATGGAGACGACTTTCCTTATTGGAAAGTTCGTATGGAGGCCTATTTAGAGGTCGTTGACGTGGGCGTGCTCAAAGCCGCCACAAAGACAGGCACTCTCTTCGCGGAGGACCTCAACTTTGATAAGCACAATGCCAAGGCGAAGAACATACTCTTTCATGGCATTAGCAAGGATGTCTTCAACCGAGTGCGTAATGCCAAATACGCATTTGAGTTGTCGACCACTATTTGTGCTCTTCACGAAGGCACAAAAAGTGAGCGTGAAGAACGCTATCACTTGGTCATGGCTAAGCTCAATTCTTTTTCAATGCATGCAAATGAAAATGCAAATGAAATGTACTCACGACTTAACATTATTGTAGAGGAATTGAATGGGCTCGGTCTCAACCAAATGGCGCCGGCCGATGTGGTACGCAAGATCCTTTGTGTCTTGCCCATTGAGAAGTATGGCCACATCGTCACGGTTCTTCACCAAGGAGATCTCTCCGCTGCTACACCAACACAAATTTTTGGCAAGATCAATGCCCATGAGATGTACATGAAGATTGGTGATGGTGGCTCTTCTTCCTTCTCCAAGAAGAAAGAAAAAGATAAAGAGGAGAAGAAGGACTTGGCACTCAAGGCATCCTCCTCCGAGAAGTACAAGATGCAACTTGTTTATGAGAGTGCAAGCGATGAAGAAGATGATGATGATCTCGCTCTCATGGTGAAGAAAACAACTAAGATGTTGAAGAAGCTAAACAAGAATGGAGTCAAGTTTGACTCAAAGAAGAATAAATTCTTCACAAGCTCTTCAAGAAAGCCTCTCTCCAAGATGGATTGCTACAATTGTGGCAAACTTGGACACTTGGCTCATGCTTGCCCCGAAGAGAAGAAAGACAAGTACAAGAACAAGAAAGCAAACAACAAGTTCAAGTACAACAAGGGCAACAAAGATGAGTCAAGTGATGAGGAGAAGAAGGATGACAAGCCATTCAAGAAGAAGAAGAACTTCAACTTCCATAAGAAGAAGAAGAATGGCAAAGCCTACATTGTTGGTGATTGGCTCACCAACATTGAAAACACAAGTGACTCATCCGGAGATGAAAGTGAAGAAGAGAAGGTGGCCGCCTTGGTGATTGGTTCATCTACTCCACCGCCACCCCCTCCATCATCTCCGGGCTCATCCTCTACACACCTATGCCTCATGGCTAAAGGTGACAAAAAGGTACAAAAAGAGGATAGTGATGATGAGGCTAGCTCTAGTGATGATAGTGATGATGAGTTTGAGGCACCTTCCTATGATGAGCTAATTGTAATTTACAACAAATATACTAAGCTCATTAGGAAGTGTAAAGCTAAAAGTGAATCACTAGAGAAAGCCAACGATAACTTGCATGCTAAACTTGATGACTTGTCTAGTGCTAATGATGAATTGAAGCTTGAGAACAAATCTCTCTCATCTAGCACTAGAGAGCTCAAAGCCTCACTCAAGCAAGCTAATGAGAAACATGATAAGCTTGAGAGGTCAACACAAGAGCTCCATACAAGATACAACTTGCTAAAAGATGACTACAACCAAGTTAAGAATGAACATGGTACACTTGTGATAGCTAATGAATTGCTTTCAAATGATCTTGCTACACATGTTGCTATTAACCCGGTTGTTAAGTGTCATATAGCTACTTCTTGTGAGGACTTGCTTGATAAAGTTGCTAGTGAGCAAAATGCTAAGTGCAAGGGCAAGAAGGTAGTTGAGGCCGAAAAGCATGATGACTATGTGAAGATGAGGCAAGAAAACTCCAAGCTCAAGGAAGAGCTAATCAACCTCAAGGCAAGCAAGCCATTCACTATCAAGTCGGCCAAGCAAGATGACAAAGATGCAATGACCTTGATTAACTCTCTCAAAGAGGAAAATGCAAAGCTCAAGGTTGAGAAGATCAAGCTTGCAAGTGGATTGGAGAAGTTCACCAAGGGCCACAACCTCCAAAGTGAGATCTTGATGAACACTATCATGAAGACCGACAAGTCCGGCATTGGGTTCAAGGAGAACAAAATCATGAAGGCCAAGGTCAAGATAGAAGCTAAGAACTACTACAAGAACAAGGCCATGAGAAACAACTATGACACACCAAAGCCCAAGCCCAAGAAGTGCTTTGGATGTGGTCAAGAGGGTCACTTTGAATCCCAATGCAAGACTCCACATCCCAAGACCTTGCCCAAGCACATAAGGCCTTTCGCTCATGATGCACACTTCATCATCAACAAGGACTCCAAGGGTAGACCCCAAGTTGTATTTCTCGGTCCTAAGATGAAGAACCAGCCCAAAGTGATATGGGTTGCTAAGGAGTTGGTGGACAAGGCTATGGGACCTCGCCAAGTGTGGGTTCCCAAACAACAAGCTTAACTTCAAGTTGCTTATGTGTAGGTGAACTACAAGACCGGTGGAAGTCATTGGGTGATTGATAGTGGATGCACTCAACATATGACCGGTGACTCCCGGATGTTCACCACACTTGAGGAAGATTGTGAAGGGCAAGACAAGATTACCTTTGGGGACAATTCAAAAGGCAAAGTGCAAGGCCTAGGCAAAGTGGCAATCTCAAATGATCAATCAATATCAAATGTCTTGCTAGTACAATCTTTGAGCTTCAACTTGCTATCGGTGGGACAACTATGTGATCTTGGTTTCCAATGTCTCTTCACTCCAAATGAGGTAGTTGTGTCCAAGATTGAAGATTCATCATTGATATTGAAAGGGTTTCGGCACAACAATCTCTACCTAGTGGACTTCACCTCAAATGAAGCTAGTTTGCAAACATGTCTATTCTCCAAGAGTTCTTTGGGTTGGCTATGGCATACAAGATTAGCTCATGTGGGAATGTCAACTTTGAATAAGCTTGTCAAGAAAGAGTTGGTTAGAGGTGTGAAGGATGTTGTGTTTGAGAAGGACAAACTTTGTAGTGCATGTCAAGCTGGCAAGCAAGTGGCAAACACTCATCCAACCAAAGCTTTCATGTCAACCTCAAGAGTCCTAGAGCTACTTCACATGGATCTATTTGGACCTACCACACTCTTCACCAAGGTGCTAGATGGAGAGATCTTTGTTTGCCAAGTGTATGTCGATGACATTATATTTGGGTCAACAAACCAAGATCATAGCAAGGAATTTGGTGCATTGATGTCCAAGGAGTTCGAGATGTCGATGATTGGCGAGCTAACCTTCTTCCTTGGCTTCCAAGTGAAGCAATTGAGGGAGGGCACCTTCATATCTCAAGAGAAGTACACTTATGATGTGCTCAAGAAATTCAAGATGGAGGATTGCAAGCCAATCAAGACCCCAATGCCTACTAATGGGCATCTCGATCTCGATGAGGGAGGTAAACCGATTGACCAAACTCTCTATCGTTCCATGATCGGTAGTTTACTTTACCTCACCGCATCTAGGCCGGATATCATGTTTAGTGTGTGTATGTGTGCTAGGTTTCAAGCAAACCCTAAGGAGTCGCATCTTTGTGCGGTTAAAAGAATCCTTAGGTACTTAAGGCACACCCCTAGCATGGGTCTTTGGTATCCCAAAGGAGCTCCCTTCCAACTAGTTGGCTATTCTGATTCGGATTATGCCGGGTGTAAGGTTGATAGGAAGAGTACCTCCGGCGGGTGCCACATGCTAGGAAGATCACTTGTTTCTTGGTCCTCAAAGAAGCAAAATAGTGTGGCATTATCAACCGCCGAGGCGGAATACATTGCCATGGGAGCAAGTTGTGCACAAATCTTATACATGACCCAAACACTCTTTGATTACGACGTGTTTTTAAAAGAAGTTCCACTTTTGTGTGATAATGAAAGTGCCGTAAAGCTTGCAAACAACCCGGTTCAACACTCTCGCACCAAGCACATAGATATTCGCCATCACTTTCTTAGAGATCATGTGGCTAGGAAAGACATAACACTAGTTGGAGTTAAGAGCGAAGATCAATTGGCGGATATCTTCACTAAACCACTCGATGAAACAACCTTTTGTAGGTTGAGAAGCGAGTTAAATGTGCTTGATCACTCTAATTTCACTAAAAGATGAGTTTGTGTGAACCATGCATTCATATGTAATACAACATGTTTAATTTGATAATGCACATAGGCTTGGCTAACGCGGTTAAGATAACCGCCCTCAAAGCGTGTGACAAAGCTTAACCATGGTTTAAACTTGCAAGCAACCTAGATTCAAATTTCGTATTGCATAGCATTTGCATGTGTGTTGTTTGTCGTTCCTTTTCGGTTAAGTTTGAGCATCCTCTGTGTTTGTCCACTTAGGGGGAGCATTCCAAGCTCAAGACACTTCTATACCCCTCTTGTGGCCATATGATGTCTCCTTGGTGCTTCCATTCGAATATTTTGAGCTAAAACTAAAATTAAGCCTATGGCAAACTATTTGAAAATGAGTGTTTGAGAGATGGTTCTCATATCAAGTCCAATCAGGTGTTACTTGGATCTTATTGGGATTGGAACTTGGTTGGGAGAAAGACGCAAAAACAAATTTGAAAAATTCTATTTTTAAGGCGTCGGACGCTACCGACGGACGCTCGGTGTCAATTGCCTCAGCGTCCGTCGCGATCGTCCGGAGATTAAAGTTGCCTGCTTACAGGGCGACGGACGCTCCCCCCCAGCGTCCGTCGCGGTCAATACGCTCGGGCGTTTCAAATCTGTTCTGGAAGCCCGACAGACGATGTCGTCGGACGCTCTCCGAGCGTCCGTCGCTCCACGTCGGAGCGTCCATCGCGAACTTAAGGCGCAACTTTTTTAAAAAAATCCCCGTCTCTTCCCTGTTTCTCTCGGCTGATTCCGTCCGCCGCCGCGCTGATTCTCCAAACCCTAACCGCCGCCTGCTCCCACACCGCCGTCGCGCCAGGCCCTCTCCACATCCCTGCGCCGCCAGCTCCACCTCACTGCGCCGCCGCCTGCCCCCGCGCCAGGGTCTTTCCACCCTGCACCGCCGCCGCGCCAGCACAATTTGCCCAACACCGCCGCCAGTGAGCGTGCCTGCATTTCCTCCCCTCTATTTGAGGATTCCTTGTGTCGGGTTGCGGATTGCGGACATTTGACCAAGGGATCTTACCACTTCTTCTCTTTGAACTCTTTGGTCCGAGGTATGGTTTTCAGTTGGCATTTCGATCCTTTCTCATCCAAATTCATGCTTCTATAGACCCTCTCCTCTATAGTTATGTGCTTATGGTTATACCCCTATCTATGCCACGAGCAGGGTCAGTTGGTCAGTTGATCAGTGGGTAGTGTCAGTGAACTCGGGGCAAAGCCCGCGAGTACGGATCGAGGCAAAGCCTCGCAAGGACAGTCCAGGGCCGTCGTGCCACTCTTGCAGTTGGTTGCTCTGCAAATTGTCAGTTGTTTCAGTGTCAGTGGGCAGTAGTTCTTGAGGGTGTGACTTTTGAGGCTTTGATTGTCAGAGATTTGGTTAGCAAAGTCCGGAAATGGCAAGAACGAAGAATGCAGGTCCTATTCCCGGTAGTGGTGGTGACCCTCCACCTCCACCGTGTCCACCCACTGACCGGGGAAAGGGCAAGCAAAAGGTCATCTCACGGAAGCGCAAGAGGCCTTTGATGGATCCAGATTCAGCAACAGCTCTTGCAGTGGCAGAGGCCGCAGAGATTGCGGAGCGAGGCGGACATCGTGCCGGTTTGAGGCTCTCGCCTTGCCATGGAGCGCGTCATGAGTCCCCTACGCGTCCTAAGACAGAGCCCATCGAGGCTACAGAGGCAGTGGAGACAGAGCCAGTCCCAGAGACTAAGCAGAAAGAGGCCGCGGGCCACTCTTCCATTGGTGAGTTGATGAGCCGCCGAGTTACCCGATCCAGAGGCTCTGGTGCACCACCTAGTCCTCCAGGACCTCAGCTCCCAGACCCAGTGAGGCACCAGGTTCGAGCGCTTATAGCAAAGCAAGTCTAGCTACTCCGCTTCGTCGACTTTCAGTCCTGGTTCCCACCTTAGAGGGATCCTCATGCCGGACGAGACTTCTATACCACAGTACACGAGGACTTCTACAGAGCTTACACCGACATTGATGCTCCTCTTAGGGCTCACAGGGTGTGCCCATCTGCCCATATAGAGGGGATCGGTGGTCCAAAGATCCTACAACACCTACAGTACATTCAGGGTCTGACAGATCTGATGGGACGATCAGGAGCATATCAGAAGGATTGGGTGTATCAGTTTTACGCATCTCTATGGATCTCCCCTGATCACAAGTTCCTACACTTTGGATTCCAGGGACGTGACTTCAGGGTTACAGCAGCATGGTTCAGAGAGCTATTCCACCTAGAGTCCTCTCCTACGAGGATCCACAGTCTTTGCTATGGGGATCAGGAGGCCCCTCGCCGACCTCACGATGGTATAGTGCCATCTACAGACTTCGTGAGGCCGTACTTTCAGCAGTCGTTCACTGAGGGTTCGAGTCGTACACCACGTGACCTCACTCCACTTGCTCGGATCCTCCACGAGGTACTCAGGCGTACCATTCTCCCTCGGATTGGAGCTCGGGATACTATTACATGTTTACAGCTTTGGCTCCTTGCTCATATTGTCCGGAAGGAGAAGTTCGACCTCTGGGATTTGATTGTGAGCGAGCTTGAGGATATCATAGCCGTTGGGTTCAGGGGTCACTGGCAGCTGCAGTTTGCTCATTGGATCTCCTATCTTATAGTTTCCAAGACCCGCTCAGGAGCCATGAGAGTCACTCTCACGAGGTCAGCTACAGAATTTCCAGTATATTCGATGAGTCAGCTCGTAATACATGGAAACCTACCTCGCCCCAGCAAAGCTTACAGACCAGGCACCAGGCAGGCCGGTGTGCCACCTCAGTCAGCAGAGGTCACAGATGCTACAGTTGAGCAGATTGCTCAGGCAGAGCTGGTAGATCTAGATGCAGAGATTGACACAGCTGCTGAGACAGTCTACAGAGAGGACCTAAACTCTGACAGTTCTGACGAGGACTACCAACCAGTGCACGAGTGTTGACACAAAAAGCGTCAGGATCTGCGAACACCTCGGGCTTATACCCGAAATTCGATATCCGGAGGCGTGCCAGTCGATTTGACCAGTTAATCGACAAGGACGATAACTAGAACAAGATACAATCCAGACAACGGTGATGCGCCCGGATGCTGGGATTAAGGCTTGATCAGGATAACTAGAGCAGAGCTGAACGAGGCAACAGCGATGCGCCCGGATGCCAAAGCTCAGAGGTACTCCCACGCGGAACTTGCAAGGATTTGACGGAGATCAAGGTGATGCAGCCCGTCGAAGCTTGAAGAACTCGTTGATAAACTACAGCTAATGCAGTAAAGGGTAAATTGCGATAAAAGTAGAATAAGAATAAAATTGGTTTGTTTGATATTGGATTGATTGTCATACACGTAGCCCTCGGGCACATATTTATACTCCCGCATGGAGAGTTGTACAAGGACACAACTCATATCCTTCCTAAAACAAACTCCTAACTTTAAGGAAACTGACTCGCGCAGGAGTCGGATCTAAAACAATAATATTATTTTCCTAAACAAACATACCTATTTTAAAGGAAAACAAACGACTCATGCAAGAGTCGGACTCAAACTGCTATAATAATACTGGTATAAAATCACTAGTTTCCTTATGCCTCTCCTCGATGGAAACTTTCCATCGGCATATCCCTTCAATCCGCAGTTTCCTTCTTTGGCCACCAGTAATCCTCCGCTGATATCACACGCTAAGTCACCCTGTACTCATCGGCACCCTATGCCTATCGGCATCGGCAATATTTCCCGATCGGCCACTTGTACTGGTAACTGTCTTCACCAATCGGTCCCTATCAGCAATCGGCAACCACCCTTCATCGACAATCAGCAATGTCTCCTCATCGGCAATCGGCAATAACAACTTTACAGCCTAGGCGACCTAACTTCACCAATTAACCTTATCGGCAAGGACCATCCAGCCTCCATCGGCAACACACTTAGTCTTCCCGCAGCATATTCCCATCGGCAATACTGGCTCACGATTTCCCGATGCCGATGGAGAACGGTTGCTGACCAGTCAAGCCTTAGCTCATTTGACACGTGCTGAAAAATGGTGTCAACACATGCCCCCCAGTTTTGGAGCATATAATACTTTACGTGCCGAAATTCTCTCTACTGTAGTCGTTACCTCCGAGATAAATGCACAGTTTCCTCGATCCCCGCGTGCGGAACCGCAATTTAATAATAAAATCCCTCGATTGTAGCACAAACAGTTGCAAACCCCCTCGATCATCGCGCGTATCTACCGCGGGTCTCTCCACATTCCTGCACAGTGTGAACCGAAATCCTAAAATATCCATGAGTAAGCTTATAAAAGTTACCAGGATCCAATCTGCTTTTTACCCCGAGTCCATTTTCACTTTCACCTCCTCTGCCTTCATCTTCAACCTCCAGCAGCACCTCTGAAGAGCACCTGTTCGAGCCCGAGCAATAGTCCTCTCCGCAATCCAAGGACGAATCGCAAGCACTCCTTCAACTCCAATGGCGATCCAAGTCAACATCCCCAAGGTAAAATCTTCTTTCCTTCTCATCTGACCTCCTGCTAGTTCTTTTCCGCACGAATCCAGAACTTTCCCTACTCCTTTTCTGATTCTTCCATTTTCCTCCTTTTCGAACCCTAGGAACTGTACAACAAGATAGTGATCCCACTTGCTCAGTCTAACTTCAGCTGCCTAGGCCCCATGGGGAATCCGGATCCCACCTTCATAATCAATGCAGAAACCAACCGAATCCCTTTTAGATCCGAATGTTTCGGTTTAGGACTGTGGAAGGATGCTTTTCGGTCATGGCCCAAGCCTACCAAGGGGTGGAAAAACTGGTACCTCAGGGTTGCTAGGGTGCAGCAAGTCTACTGGCAAGAGCGCAACTTGGACCAGTGCATCAGGCTCTCCATTGCCGATATGGAGAAGAACGAGAACATGCTGATGGTTGCCTCCTACTTCTGGTCGGACACCATGAATGCTTTCCTTTTTCGACACGGGCCAGCCACCCCTACCCTTGCCGATGTCCATATGTTGACCGGCTTGGACGTCTCCTCTGCCGATACCTTTACCCTTTTCAACAGAAAAGCTGAGTACAAGGTGAACACCCAGAACATCGGCGGCTGGACAGGCTACATCCATGAGTACCAGAAGACCGGATCGGTAAACCAATGGGAGCACACCACTTTCCTAAACATGTGGCTGGAGAAATTCATCTTCTGCGGTAGGGAAGTTGGACCGACCATTATGCACCTTCCAACAGCTGAGCTACTTGCCGATGGGACAAGACTTCCCCTAGGGGGATATCTTCTTAGATCGGTATACCACCTTCTACATCAAGTATCCCAGAAGTTACTGCTAGGTGAACCCATCGGCAATCTTAGGGTCCCTGGTGGTTCATCAACATGTGGCTGAACGCACATATGCAGAAAGCGCTTCAGTTCGACTTGTTCACCCAACAATTCCCGAGGGATACATCGAAAGACTACCAGTATAGGGATGATGAATCGGCAACTCTCCCTCCACTCAACTTCGGAGAGTCCATTATAGTGCTGCCAGGGACCGATGCCGATGCAGAGCAGTTCGGCGCGTTTTTTCAGAAGTTCTATAATGGAATTCCTGCCACAGAACGGCTCTGGTGGCCATATGTCGACGAAGACAACCGATTCTCGCTGCTATTCAATCTTACTGATGGGAATGTGCCTGAGAACCAAGTAATCATGAAGGGCAGCATCACTCCCCGAGCTATTCCAGTGAACATCTTCGGATCTAGGAAGAATGCCCCTCCATCTTACGAGTTCTACTACCCATTGGTAGCTGCGAGACAACTGGCATTTGGCCAACTACCGATCAAACTCTACTATTCCAAGGTAGTAAAACCCAGGCAGACAATCTCCAGTGCTCTAGACTGGAACAAGGTTGTCAACCTTCCTCCCAGTGCCGATGTATCAGACCTTGACTTGTCTTCCTGGTCACCAACCTCCTTCATCACAAATGAGTACAAGTCTTGGTGGCAAGAATGGAGGTGTCAATTGTTTGTCAAGTCATCGCACTACTATCGGAATATAATTGACGCCGATCACATCATTCCCGACGATGCGGTAAGTTTTATTCCGATGCATTCCTCATTACTTAACCTCTATCATCGGCATCTGACCCCTTTACACTCAGCAGGATGACGATCCGGTTCCTCCGATAAGCAGGAGCGGCAAGCCCTTCAATCTTCGGATAATGAACCCCATCTCGTTCATCGGCAATAAGGCTCCCACATTAGCTGCCTTCACTCCTCAGCAGGTACCTACACCGACACCTGCAAAAACCAAGGCTACATCGGCCGCTGCTGCTGCCCTAACGCGGGTTTTTGCAGTAAACTCATCTTCACCCATACCGATTACATACTGTTTTATCGACAACATTTTATTTTGTATAACTCGCTTTATATTCTCAGGCAATGTGGTCATCGGCAGCTGCTTCAAGTAGACAAGCACCTCCCAGTCCTGCTGCCGATGCCCCCTAGTCTTCATCAAAACGGGCCGGATCCCCTGCTGCTGCGCCAAGGAAGAAAAGGCATTTGAGGCTGGCTTCCCCATCTTCGCCATCGGCTCCAGTTGCACCACCAACCGCCGCCGCGCCATCGGCAGAACCTCCGTCGGCTCCTATCCCTGATCACCCGCTAGACGACGTCCCCGATTAGGAGACAACTCCACCCGCTGCAGCAGCGGAGGCGACATCGGCATCGGCACCACCAGCCGAAATCCCCGATGAAGGAACGGTGTCGCCACCACAGGAGCTGGCCACTACATCGGAAGCGACGCCAGCAACAACGCCACCAGCACCAACGGCGCCAAGTGCTCCCCCAGCAGAGACTCAATCATCGGCAACTGTTGTCGATCTCTAGGATGAGGCTGGACCTTCCATCATGCCAAGTCCCAGGCAAGAGATTCGCTTCAAGATGGTAAGTCAATTACCTAAACATTCATAATATAACCTTATGATCGGCACATTTTGACTCTGTTTTCAGCCCCAAGACTCTCCAGACAGTCTCTTCTCCTTCGGCCTCAACCCCCAGGATGAAGATGAACACCAAGGCCCCGTTCGAGCAGACAGCCTGTTCTCTTTCGCAATCGACATTCCCGATGACGATGAGGAGGAAGAAACCTCTGTCCCAGCTCTATCGGTAGAGGTCAAGCTCAAGTTGGAAGCATTGCTCTCCTTGCTGCTGCAAGATACACCCTAGCTCATTCAGGATTCATCCGCAGCAAGGATTGCTTTCAAGGATATCCAAGGCCACCTCCCTGCCGATATGGAAGAAATTCTTTTCCAGGCAACCTTCCTCGACAGCAAGCAAATCCAGTATCAGAGGATTTCCCGTCGCATCGCCGATAGGGCTGCCCAATCCAAGACCGAGGAGGAGAAACTTAAGTTCAAAAGTATTGCCGATGAAAAGCACAAGAGCATCCGCCAAGCAGAAGTCTCCAGCGGCAACCTCGATCAAGAAATCACTCAGCTATCGGCAAAGAAGGAGGAGCTGCTGGCTGAGTTACAAAGGGTTGAGGAGGCTCTGAACACAGCCAACCAGCAGAAAGCCCAACTGTCCGACACCATCAGGATTCTGCAGCAAGAAAGGGACCAAAATGCCCGACAAGCTATTATGCTGAAGAAGAAGATCAAGCCAGTCGAGGGCTCTGCCGATGCCGATGCCAAGGAAATGGACGAGATAGAACAAATTCGCATGCGTGCGATATCAGCCATCCACTCCTTGTTGTAATTGATTTGTTGTATCGACAAATGTAACTCTGATACTTGATTTTGGCTTCTGTAATATAATGTTTATACGCTTTTACCGATGTATTATAATTTTCTCTTTCATCGGCATTCAAACGAGCACGCTATGCGTCTACCCATATGCTAGGATAATATTTCTTCAAGTATTTGTCGTTGATTGCACTGGAGAATGCAACTCCTTCAAGATTTTCCAAAATATAGGCATTACCAGAAGCAGACTGTTTTACTCGATAAAGACCCTCCCAATTAGGTGACCACTTTCCAAATTTAGAACTCTTAGTCCCGATCGGTAAAATCAACTTCCATACCAAATCGTCATCGGCAAACTCCTTTACCTTTACTTTCTTGTCATACCATCTGGCAACCCTCTTCTTATTCTCTTCAATACTAATCAATGCCCTCAACCGATGACCTGCTAAATCTTCTAACTCATCTTTCATCAGAGTAGCATAATCATCGGTCGTCAGTTGATCCTGAAAAGATAATCGCCTAGAACCAGTTTTAATTTCCAAGGGCAGAACAGCGTCGTGTCCATAGACCAAATGATACGGCGAGACTTTGGTTGCACCATGACAAGCCATCCGATATGACCATAGGGCTTCGTTTAACACCACGTGCCACCTTCTAGGGTTTTCTTCAATTTTGCGCTTTATAAGCTTAATAACTCCCTTATTAGTCGCTTCAGCCTGACCATTAGCTTGAGCATAATAAGGCAAAGAGTTTAACACCTTGAAACCCATACTAGCAGCAAACTCATCAAACTCTCTCGATGTGAACATGGTTCCTTGATCGGTAGTAATAGTCTGAGAAATACCGAATCGGTAAACAATGTGCTCTTTAACGAAATCCACCATGTTTGCCGATGTCACCTTCTTCAAAGGGATTGCCTCAACCCATTTAGTGAAGTAATCGGTAGCAACGAGTATAAACTTATGTCCTTTACTCGATGGCGGATAAATTTGGCCGATGAGATCAATAGCCCATCCCCTAAACGGCCAAAGCTTGATTATAGGATTCATTGTCGATGCAGGTGCCCTTTGAACATTACCAAATTTCTGACAATCTTGGCACCCTTTGAAATAATTGAAGCAATCTTCAAGGATTGTCGGCCAATAATATCCATTCCGCCTAATTATCCACTTCATTTTGAATGCCGATTGATGTGCTCCACACAAACCTTCATGGATTTCACCCATCAACTCTTTTGATTCCTCTTTGCCAAGGCATCTAAGCAAAACTCCATCAATCGTCCGATAATACAATTCATCGTCGAGGAGCACATACTTAGTAGCTTCGAACCTTAGACGCCTCTCAACTTTCTTAGATGGTCCCTTAAGTAATCGGCAATCTCCTTTTTCCAGTTATCGGCAACTGTTACCGATGTCGTGACTTCTTGAATCGGCTGATACCCTGAAGCATTCTATGCCAACCGATTGGCCTCTTCATTATGCAACCTAAGAATGTGCTCAAGGCGATACTCTTTGAATTCTCTCAACAACTGCAAACACCTTTCATGGGCTGCAATCAAAACTTCACTTCGGCATTCATATGTCCCGATCAATTGGTTAATCACCAACATGGAATCACCGAAGATTTCAACAGCATCGGCACGCACTTCCCTAAGTAATTCTAGCCCTTTAAGTAAAGTCTGGTACTCAGCCTGATTGTTTGTTGAAGTAGCAACAATCGGCAACGAAATTTCATACTTCCGTCCCTGGGGCGAAATCAAGAGAATACCGATACCTGCTCCATCCTTGCATGTAGACCCATCGAAGAATAAAGTCCAAGGAGCAATTTCTACAGAGCTTACCATATTGCAATGCTGAGTAACAAAATCGGCCATTACCTGACCCTTAACAGCCTTAGCCGATTCAGACCTTAGGTCAAACTCTGAAAGTGCCAGAATCCACTTACCGATTCGTCCATTCAAAATCGGCATCGACAACATGTACTTAACCACATCATCTTTGCAGATAACCGTGCATTCAGCCGACAATAAATAATGCCTTAATTTAATGCAAGAGAAATATAAACATAAGCACAACCTCTCTATGGCCGAATACCTGGTCTCAGCATCCACCAACCTTCTGCTCAGATAATATATTACACGTTCTTTCCCTTCAAATTCTTGAATTAAGGCTGACCCGATAACACCGTCATCGGCAGACAAATATAACCTGAAAGGCTTCCCGTGTTGAGGTGGAACCAAGACTGGAGGGTTCACCAGATATTCCTTTATCTCTTCCAAGGCTAACTGCTGCTCTTCTTTCCATGTAAACTCTTGATCGGCTTTCAACTTTAACAAAGGGCTAAAGGACTTAATCTTACCAGATAAGTTAGATATAAACCTTCTGATGAAATTAATCTTGCCGATCAAAGATTGCAGCTCAGTCTTGTTTGTAGGAGCAACCACTTTGTTAATTGCATCAATAGACTTTCTGCCAATTTCAATGCCTCTCTGATGCACCATGAAACCTAGAAACTGTCCTACCGATACACCAAATGCACACTTATTAGGATTCATCTTCAACCCATGCTCCCTCGTGCATTCCAATATTTTTCGCAAATCGGCAAGATGCTTCCCGAAGTCTCCAGACTTAACCACCACATCATCAATGTAAATTTCAACTATGGTGCCGATATACTTATGAAAGATGAAATTCATTGCTCTCTGATAAGTAGCACCAGCATTCTTCAAGCCAAAAGTCATGACAACCCACTCAAATAAACCGACGTGACCTGGACATCTAAAAGCAGTCTTGGATATGTCTTCTTCAGCCATGAATATTTGATTATACCCAGCATTACCATCCATGAAGCTAATGATTTGATGTTCAGCAGCAGCATCAATCAACAAATCAGCAACGGGCATCGGGTAGCCATCCATCGGCGTAGCCTTGTTAAGGTTCCTGAAATCAATGCAAACACGAAGTTTTCCATTCTTTTTGTATACAGGAACCACATTAGAAATCCATTCGGCGTATCGGCATTGCCGAATAAACCTAGCTTCGATTAACTTTGTAATCTCAGCCTTGATATCAGGTAGAATAATAGGATTGCATCGGCGCGCAGGTTGCCGATGTGGTTGGAAACCGGACTTGATGGGTAACCGATGTTCAACTATTGATCGGTCTAAACCAGGCATCTCTGTATAATCTCAAGCAAAACAATCTTTATTCTCTCTCAGTAAATCAGTTAACTGCTATTTACATTGGGAATCTAACTTAGCACTAATAAAAGTAGGCCTAGGTTTACTACCATCACCAATGTCGATCTCGAGTAAGTCATCGGTGGACGTGAAGCCTTGTCCCAGTTTTCCATCATCAGCGAACCGATCCATTAAAACTCTTCTTCAGGACCGACTGCTTGGATCGGTTTGATGCAGTAATCGGCAACTTTGAGGAACTCTTTGTCCCAGGCTTCACCGGATATGCACCTGGTCTGCTCATAAGTTTCCGATTCTGCCGATGCAACAGTAGATGGGGCTTCACTTCGGACGACTTCAATTCTGTCCCTGATCCACTGTACAAGGCTTTGGTGCATCGTGGAAGGAATACAGCAATTGGCGCGGATCCAATCCCTTCCTAGTAGCAAGTTGTAGGTGCCTTTGCCACTGATCACAAAGAATGTCGTCGGGAAAGTTTTACTGCCGATGGTTAAGTCAACACATACGGCTCCCATAGCCATCGACACATTGCCTTCGAAATCCTTGAGCTTCATGTCGATCTTGACTAAGTCCTGATCGCCTTTCCCAAGCTTTCTGAACACGACATATGGCATTATATTGATCGACGCGCCGCCATCTACCAGCATCTTCGTCATCGGCTGTCCATCCACTTTGCCCTTAACAAACAAAGCTCTTAAGTGCTACCTCTCATCATCGGCAGGCTTTTCAAAGACAGCCGTCATCGGATCTAGCACCAATTGTGCCATGTCGGCAGTCTCTTCATCATCACTGATGGGTGCCATGAACTCCATCGGCAACATGACGACCATGTTTATGTCTGTCAATGGGTCCCTGTCCTTGCGCTTTGGCCTCCACTGCTTCTCCCTTGAGGGTTCTCCATCATCATACAGGTCATCACGGTGTTGGCGCTGAATCCTTCTTTTCTGAGTCTTAGTCAGACCCTTAGGGCACCACTGAGGAAGCTTAGTCTTCCAGACGGGCTGGTGCTGCTTTCCACTGCTTGCATCGGTACTTCTTCCGATGTTGGGATCTTTGGAGAATAATTCCTCGTCAGGCACTCTTGCATTAGCCATCTCCTCCAGCTCCCCTTGATCAACACGTTTGTCAAGCCTGTCATGGGCACTGAGCTTACCCCTCAGTCCGTCATGTGCCGATCTGTTCTCCCTGAGAGGCTTGGCGTACCTGGGTGCCTAATCATCAAAACAAGGTCTCTTACCTGACCGGTCGGTAGTGTAATACCCATTGCACTCTGGACAATATCGGCAGTGGGCAGCTTGATGCCTTCTTCCCAACAATGGACGAAGAAGGGGCACTTCTAGTGGTCTTTATGCCGAAGCCATTCTCGGTGCTCTTCTTCTTCTTGCCGATATCGGCCTTCACGTGATTGCCGATGATCTCGCCTTGGCTGCTTGTGTGTGATTACAACCCCAGGAACCCTGTTGGCACTGCTACTTTCATCGGCAACCTTCTTACCCTTTCTGTCATCGGCAAACCTTCTTGCGACGTGCTCAGGTACTTGGTGGTTAGGATCTACCGATGAGTTCTTCCTGGCAGCTTCCGATGTCAGCACTCTGGTTTTTTCACTGATTTCCACCATATTGTTTGGAAACAGGTGCTGATCTATCTTCATCGGTTTTTGGACTTTAGAATTTTCAAACTTAATACTCCCAAATTCAATCTCTGACTGCAACTGCTGCCTAAATACTTTGCAGTCATTGGTACTGTGTGAGGTTGCATTATGCCACTTGCAGTACCTAATCTTCTTGAGCTCTTCGGCCGATGGAATTACCTGGTTGGGTGCCAACTTGATTCGCCCTTCTTGAAGTAATAAATCAAACATCCTATCGGCCTTGGTGATGTCAAAGGTGAACCTTTCGGTCTCTTTCTGGCCGAACGGACAAGACACAGGCTTCTTATCCTTCCCCCATTCGGCCGCATCGACGCTCAGCTCCTCATCTAACCCAGAATCTTCTTGCCCGATGAAGGTCACCTTCTTGTTCCAAGTCTTCCTGGGTTCAAAGGTTTTGATATCTTGATCGGCAATCCTTTGCACCAGATGACTTACGCTTTCAAATTCTTGGGACGCATACTTGTCCTTGATGTGCGGCAGTGATCCTTGGAAGGCCAAATCTGCTAGTTGCTGATCATCAAGCACCAGACTGTAGCACTTGTTCTTCATGTCCCGTAGCCTCTGAACAAAGCTTTCTACCGAATCATCGTTGCATTGCCTCATCTTGACCAAATCGGTAAGCTTCTTCTCATGTATGCCAGCGAAGAAGTATTTATGAAATTGCCTCTCTAGATCGGCCCATGTAATTACAGAGTTTGGAGGTAGTGATATGAACCATGTAAATGTCGATCCAGACAATGACGAAGAGAACAATCTCACCCTTAACTCCTCCCTGCTGGCAGCTTCTCCGCACTGGATAATGAAGCGGTTGATGTGCTCCATTGTTGATGTGTCGTCTTGGCCGGAGAACTTGGTAAAATCAGGTACTTTGTACCGATTTGGGAGAAGAATCAAGTCATATGCAGGAGGATACGGAGTCCGATAAGAGTATGTATTGACTTTGGGTTTAATGCCGAATTGTTCTTTCATAACTTCGGCGATCTTACCAACCCAATATGCATCCTGCTCCTGCCGACTCGTTGGCTGGTTGTTGACTGGTGGAGCGGCTGATGCGCCTCTTGAAGATGATGCGGAGTAGTCACGGGCGCAGCACCAGTCATCTGAACACTATGCATCGGTTGGTTTACCGATGGATAGTTTTGCACACTTAGCAGATTAGGTTGAGTCATCGTGTTCATCGGTTGCTGTACCGATGGTCCGCTCTGAGTGTTTGCTGGACCTCCATAATGATACATTGGCATACCAGGTTGTTGAACTGACGGCTGGTTGGCCCATCCAGGATTATAAATCATCGACATATGACTTACCGATGGCCGATAGCTAACTGGAGCGTGCGGCTCTTGTATTCTGGAGCAATCAATCATCAGATTACCTTAGGGAACTGACACTCCAGCTTGGGGATCTGCCACCAGAGGTTGAATGCCAGCTGCTATAATGTGTTGCATCGGCACAGAGCTTGCCGATGGTGGCATCAGAGGTATCTTGGGAATCACTTGGAGATCTTCTGATGGCACTTGTACAATTGGAGAGGGCATAGAGTAACGCATCATAGAGGCCACCGGCTGTGATTGCGTTGCCGATGCCATGGAGCCCTTCCAAACTGAGCCATCTCCCTGCACCAGATTAGAACCAGCGTATAGATTCGGAGGCATACCGTATCCCCACCAGTTGGCAGGGGTTGGCTGACTTTGGATAGCAGGTCCTGAAACTGCCGACGCCACTGGATCTGTGTTGAGCTTGGTGACGCTGCCAGGGTTCGGTCTTGGCGATGTAGCCACATCGGCAGACGGTTCCACAGGAGTGGAAGATGCCACTGGAGCTGCCGATGGGCTTATGGATGCCGATCCAGGTTGATGGTACGCTGGACCAACATATTGCGGTGCACGTCTTTCTTTGAATGATTGTGTAACAGCATTGTAGACAGTATTGGACAGCACGTTAGAGTGGCTAATTAATGCTTGACTTATAGCAGCATTAACCATCTCTTGTAACTTACCAGGATTAGCGTCATACGTGACCTGCCGTGGCAACGACGGATCTTGCTTCTGAATTGCTTCGCCGCTCCTGCTTAGGCTGAAGGATTTGAGATATAACTGCTTGTACTCCTCCATGACCCACTCCATGGCCAGCTTCTGATCATCTCTCAGATCGGCCTCAGAGACTTCAATGATGTTCCTCTGGTTAACGTCGGCGTGATCACCCATGATAGATGTATAGACTTTATTAATCGGGTCCCACCGGGTGTGCCAAAAGAGGTGTTGACACAAAAAGCGTCAGGATCTGCGTACACCTCGGGCTTATACCCGAAATTCGATATCCGGAGGCGTGCCAGTCGATTTGACCAGTTAATCGACAAGGACGATAACTAGAACAAGATCCAATCCAGACAACGGCGATGCGCCCGGATGCTGGGATTAAGGCTTGATCAGGATAACTAGAGCAGAGCTGAACGAGGCAACAGCGATGCGCCCAGATGCCAAAGCTCAGAGGTACTTCCACGCGGAACTTGCAAGGATTTGACGGAGATCAAGGTGATGCAGCTCGTCGAAGCTTGAAGAACTCGTTGATAAACTACAGCTAATGCAGTAAAGGGTAAATTGCGATAAAAGTAGAATAAGAATAAAATTGGTTTGTTTGATATTGGATTGATTGTCATACACGTAGCCCTTGGGCACATATTTATACTCCCGCATGGAGAGTTGTACAAGGACACAACTCATATCCTTCCTAAAACAAACTCCTAACTTTAAGGAAACTGACTCGCGCAGGAGTCGGATCTAAAACAATAATATTATTTTCCTAAACAAACACACCTATTTTAAAGGAAAACAAACGACTCATGCAAGAGTCGGACTCAAACTGCTATAATAATATTGGTATAAAATCACTAGTTTCCTTATGCCTCTCCTCGATGGAAACTTTCCTTCGGCAGATCCCTTCAATCCGCAGTTTCCTTCTTTGGCCACCAGTAATCCTCCGCTGATATCACACGCTAAGTCACCCTGTACTCATCGGCACCCTATGCCTATCGGCATCGGCAATATTTCCCGATCGGCCACTTGTACTGGTAACTGTCTTCACCAATCGGTCCCTATCAGCAATCGGCAACCACCCTTCATCGACAATCAGCAATGTCTCCTCATCGGCAATCGGCAATAACAACTTTACAGCCCAGGCGACCTAACTTCACCAATTAACCTTATCGGCAAGGACCATCCAACCTCCATCGGCAAGACACTTAGTCTTCCAGCAGCATATTCCCATAGGCAATACTGGCTCATGATTTCCCAATGCCGATGGAGAACGGCTGCTGACCAGTCAAGCCTTAGCTCATTTGACACGTGCTGAAAAACGGTGTCAACAGCGAGTACGCGTCGATGCCTCATGACCATGAGGCAGGAGGGTCAGGCACAGCCGCAACAGCTCCAGCTCCAGGTTCCAGCACCTCTGAGGCCACGTTGCTTACTATTCTGTCGAGGATGCAGGAGGAGCAGTCACGTCAGGCAGAGGAGCAGAGGCGACAGGCTGCCGATTTACGGAGGCTCACTGAGCAGCAGCTGGCTGCTTAGGCACAGACTCAGGCTAGGCAGGATGAGTTCCAGCACCAATTCTTAGCCTATCAGCTGCAACATGCAGAGATTCGGAAGACCCAGACATTGTTACTTGAGCGTCTTCTAGCCTCCAGCTCCGGGCAGACTTCCACTCCTCAGTTTCAGTTGCCCGGACTCTCGCAGCAGCAGCAGTTCACCTCACCTCCACAGCAGCCTCCAGTCGTAGTGGTTCCGACTCCAGCGTTACCGTCCGGAGGACAGCAGAGTCAGACACCAGCTACTCCTCCGTTCCAGGCACCAGCTTCTCCCGCGTATCAGTCTCTGAGGACCCAGGTGTCTTCTTGGTTAGCTTCACCCGGAGAGTTTCAGACAGGATTCACTCCCATCCGGGGAACTACCATAGCAAAGGCCTCCCGAGACCTCTCAGCCTCATACCTAGAGATCACGGGAGAAGATTCCCCAGGAGCAGCTCAGCTCATCTCACCAGCTCCAGTGGTTGCAGTGGATCCTCCGGCGACGGGCACCCACCTGTCTTCAGTTGCCTCGTCGGAGATCGCACCTGAGCAGTCAGCGTAGACAGTTACCACTCCTCCGGCTGCAGTTCAGACATATGCTATATCACTAGCAGATGAGGCAGTTACAGTGGCAGTCTCCTCTCCAGCTCAGACTCAGCCCGCAGAGGTTGCAGCAGCAGTGTCACTTGTTGCTCTAGCAGTGACATCATCCCCTTCGCCTCGAGTCTTCACTCGTCGGGTTCCCAGGCCCGCTACTACAGAGGCAGGCCTGTCAGAGGCACCAGCTGAGCCTCAGGGGGAGTTAGTTGAGACAGCAGCTCCAGAGGTCACTCCAGCTGCACCTACACCTGCAGACGTCGAGGCAAATGATGAGTCAGACGAGTCAGACCTTCAGGACTTCATCATGCTCGATCGCAAGGCTGCAGCTCCTCCACCTTCTTCCCCAGCTCCAGACGCTTAGTTTTTGGTGCTAGACACCAAAGGGGGAGAGAGGGTTGAGTATAGAGATAGGGGGAGGGATTTGGATCTTTGTATGCTTAATTTCCCCGTACTCTTTCATCATGTCTACTTTTATGCATTTGTTTATATGTGTGATGTGATGATTACTTTGGTTGATGTTTATATGGTTGGATGTGACAAACTCTCGATTATCACTAATATATCTTGTGAGTTGTCTCATGTTTCATGATATATCTCTATGCTTAAACGTTAATTGAGCTTCCACGCTATACTCCGATACATCTTTTGAGAATATCATGAGGTACTTCTTTTTCATTCATATCTATGAGTACCATGATTTGTGATTTGGCTTGGGTGAGCAAGTATGCTTCATTACAAATTCACTAACCCTTGCTCAACCATTCCAAGTCACCATAAAATTTAAATCTTAACTCTTATCCATACTCGAGGTTCTATTGTCGTCAATCACCAAAAAGGGGGAGATTGAAGAATCATGACCCTAGTTGGTTTTGGTGATTAACGACAATTAGAGATTATTATGGCTAACGTGTGTTTTGCAGAGGCTATGCGTAGCTTAGCCATAGTGATCAACAAGAATGGGCATTAATGGTCATCACTTAGCCCCCAAGATGGATATCGTTTCGGATTTCAAGGAGACATGATGAAGACCCTAGAATGATAGGCTAAGTTCCATAAGGTGATGAAGGGCACTTAGAAATAGATAGGGCTTCTCTTTTTGTCTTTGACCGTACTATTAAGAGGGGTTGAGATTAGTAGCTTGACTTAGGAAAGCTTCATGACTTAGGTGTGGCACTTGACTTCCTTAGCTCTAAGCAAGCCTATGGTGACCGTAAGATAGCCTAGAACAACTTACATATTCATCGCGACGAAAAATGAAGTTGATAGAACTGTTTTCAGGGTCCGTCGGACGCTGTCCGTCGGCCAGGTGTCGGACGCTTGGAAGAGCGTCCGTCGACCTTCCAGAGAGGGTGTTTTTCAGCCCGAGCCAGAGTGTTGCGTCGGACGCTGAGATGAGCGTTCGTCGCCCCAGTGACGTAGCGTCCGTCGCTGGGAACAGTGTGTCAGAACTAGCCGTTGGACAGGGCGTTGGAGCGTCCGTCGCCCAAACTATGAACAGAACTAGCCGTTGGGGCATGCGACGGACCGTCCGTCACCTAGTTGACAGAGCGTCCGTCGCCAACTTAAAATGCCAGCCCGAGGCAGTTTTCTGAGGGTCTATTTATAGCCCCTCCCACTTCTCTCCCACCTTGCCTTTGCTCATTTGAGTTGCTGAGTTTGTTGAGAAGGTTGGGAAGAGAGCAAGAGCCCTAGAGAGAGAGTGATTCGTGAATCCATCCATCCTCTCCTCTAGTTCATTCAAGAGTTCAAGTGTGCATCCTCTAGTTGTGATGCTTGAATAAGTCAAGCGAAGATCGAGGCTTGTTACTCTTGGTGATCGACATCACCTAGACGGTCCGGTGGTGCTCGGAGGAAGGTGATCGCCGGAGGATTGTCGGCGGCCCTTCTCCATCGACGTTTGTGATCGGTTGTGGGCGATTCACCGAGCCGGAGTGGCGAAGAATTAGTCCGTAGAGAGCACTCATCCCTTGCGCGGGATTGAGGAGGAGCTATACCTTGCGAGGTGCTCCAACGAGGACTATGAGGGAGTGTCGACTCCTCGATACCTCGGCAAAACATCACCGTGTCAAGCATCTCTTTCCCTAGCTCTTCATTACCGCATTACTTTCCGCACTTGTCTTTCAATTCATACTAGATTTGTGTAGGAAGTTTTCGCTTTCTATTGACTTGCTACCGCTTTCTAGCTAGGACACACAAGCGTTAGGCACTAGGGGGTTAATTGGCTCTTTATAGGTTTAATTCTTGTTTAGAAATTAAAAAGAGCCAAATTCACCCCCCCCCTCTTGGGCATCTTGATCTTTTCAGTCTACAGTGTAAAATATATTTTCATTTATCTCGTAGGCTTTGTACGTAAGGATGTGCCATAATGGTTGTCTTGCCAACAAATACAGTTGGTACAAATTAACCATAACCATCAAATGTGACAAAATATATAACTCACATTGCGATTTGGACACTTATAGAAGATCCGACCGTTGTTGGGACCCGGCTTCCCCACTCGGTACTCTTTCACAGTCTTTTGCATACACTTGCCATAGGTAATGAGAGGGAGGTCTGGCCTTAGTCGCTTTAGAACCCGATCAAAGGCCGAGTGTCCTGAAGAAGTTGTCATCTACTCTCTGTACTCATTTTTCAAACTAGATATTATAAATTCCTTATATTCTAAACAAAGAAAATAAAATAACTAAATTTACATTTCTCTACAATCATCAAATGTGCCATGTAGACAACTAAAGTATTCTATGTAGCTACCTTATTCATCTAAATATATAATTATTTTGAGCTCAAGTGGCATATATATAAATCAAGGTGTATACTTAGAATACTAGTTTTAGTTGCCTTGTTCAAACTATTCAAACAATCTCAAGTGAATGAAACTTAAAATGGCAAAAAAGAGTAATAATTATAAAGAAAAATCACATATAGACCAGCTCTATGGAGGCGTAGAAGTGAGAGATTGAAGATAGTAACCTTTCAACGAGTCGATGGAGGCGTAAAAGTGATCAAATGAAGCAATGGCCGATGAGGAGATGAAGAACACACCAAGAACAAACAAGAACAGAGAGAAAGAAATGAGCTCTCGGGTTCGGACAGTGGAGGAAAGGAGAGTTCAAATAGGGGGGACCTTTAGTCCCGGTCCATATAACCAGTCGGAACTAAAAGCCTAGAAATAGCCCCGGTTGATGCCACGAATCGGGGTTAAACATTTAGCCCCGGTTTATGGCACCAACCGAGGCTAAAGGGGTTGGTAACACCAACCGAGACTAAAAGTCCCCTTTGACAATGTCTGACCAACGAGTCGTTGGGAGGGGACTTTTAGTCTCGGTTGGTGTTACTCACCGGGGCTAAAGGTTCCTTTAACGTCGGACACAATTTTCACCGGGGCTAAAGTCAATTTTGAAAATTAGTCAAAGGTGAGTTATGTAGTAGTGCCTCCTATATGATGCCATCAAACGTTCCACGGTAGTACGGAATACTGTATTATTCTACCATTCAAAATTAAAATCACCCAGAGAAAAAGATGTTCATATTATTCAGACAATTTGCAATCTGGGTAAAGTGATGCATCGGCAACACTACCATACGCCTCAGACATCTAGGAAATCGATTCATCAGTTTTACTACTATTACTATTCTAAAAAAGCAATAGACCAAGAGTCCAAGACCGTGTCAACTTTTTACCATATCAAAAGGCGTGGAATCATCTTCACCTAGCCAGTGAGCAGGGCAACACGTAGAAGATCGAGGATTAGCTGAAACAGGCAGAGACCATGAGATGGTAGTGTTAGAGACACGATGGAGGAGATATAAACAGTCTGTTCATTTGACTTTTCAGTCGGCTTAAATCTAACTAGAACAGTGATTTTCTTTCAAAAAAAATCAACCAACAGTGTATAATTCTGTCAGAACAGTGCATAATCCTTCTAAACGAATAGGCCGTATACCTTAGGCTCTTCCACGGTCGACACAACGGTCGTCTAATAGCGCTAGTCTATGTGACATGCACCGGTACTCTCTATTGCTCGCTACGTTTTTGTTGTTCGAGTCATCCAACGACAAGTTTTAGAGTTTGGGTCTAGCTAAGCAAAGCGTATTTGGCACTCCACAGCGTGAGGCTTAAGTACAGAGGAAAGAATTTTTGGGAGTTGCTCCTCACACTACAACCACTAGTAACTAGATCCAGTTTCCACCGATGCCATGAAAAAGAGGATAGTTGCTCCGGTGTCCAAACATTAAAAAAATCATTTTTGTTGGCCGGATACCCACACCAAAGTCGCTCCGTAAGCCTTCATTCTTGCAGCTTTTGAGTACTTTTTTCTTACAGCGTGGGTACCATGAGTGATGCCAGAACTCCATCTACACTGTAACAATTCTGAAGCGATTCCTAGTTGTACATGTAGGACCTGATCTTGTTGCTGGCTCCACTCCCACGTTGTGGAGGGCCAGTGTATTAGAAGTGAGGCTCAGGAAATAAATTAGGTGGACATGGGATGCATCAGTTTTATCATGAGATCCTGTTTAGATAATCGATATGTGGACAAACAATCTAACCAAACAAACATCAGTTAGGGTCCCACACTCCCACCCATGCATGCACAACGAGTTAGTTAAAGCGGATAGCATGCACTTGTAGTTAGACGTCCGATTGTCTCCACCGGCCATGTGTCAACCATCTAGGAAGCATCTTATGGTAAAATTAGCGCACCCTGTGTCCACCCAATTTATTTCCTGAGGCTCATACCCAAGTGATTTAGCCACCAAAGTGCTTAACAAAAGATTATATGATTAGCACTACCATAGAAAATACAATCACTGCATTGGTGATAAAAAGATAGAAAATATTTGGTTTTCAAGATTCAAACTTGAGAACTCAACATCCTCAGGACGTCAACACTTGTGACTATATGGTTGAGTCATTCTTTTAACTACACATTTTAAAATCTTATATCTATATTTGACACAAATAATTTCATATGAAAAAGTTTGTTGGAGGTATTTTTTCACCAAAATCTCTATTCTTAGCGATTAGAAATGTCATAGAAAGGCACTTGGAGTTGCTCTAAAAATAAAAGTTTTTTTCCATCTTTTGCATGTATGCCCTCAAAAAATCACTTTTGGAGTCGATAAATATAAGTGAAATTCTTCCGTAAATCAATGGATCTTTGGTGCATTTTAATGTTACTAGCAAATATGCCCGTGCATTGCAACGGGAGCATTTTACATGGTAACTTAGATCACTTGTGCTTAGAAGATTTATTTTAATGATCGGGTCATGTGTTTGAGTTTATTTTAGAATAAGACTTTGTACTATGTCTGGTTGCGTATTACCATAACTATTGTATGTCAAACACACTGTAATCCATTTCATTTTGGAATGGTACTCTATGTAATATATTTTTTAAAGGCTTTGTACTATGTTTAAACATTTCACTCTAACTCGTATTCACGGGAGTGATTTGATTTTTCATACCTCTATAGATGGTTCCGCGCAATGTCAAATAAGAAATATCCTCCTTTAATACTAAAAAAGAAAAAAAAGTAAGTGTATTCATATATTGCAATGAAATCATTCTACTTTTGCTACAATTTGTACCTCAAACACACTCTCTTTTTTAGAAAAACAATATATTTCTATGCGTATTTGTTGCATTGTTGCTATGTTTAGTATATTATAGTTCTTGAGGTAGAAATCAATTTTTTGCTTATTAAATCCCCTAATAATAAATTTTGATTTTTAAAATTTGATGCAAATTTAATCATAGTCTGTTCGTAATTTTTATATGTTTTAAATTATATATGCGATCTAGCCTGAGGGGATTTGGTTTTTTCTATCTTTAGGAGTGAAGCTAATTTCGATTGGTATTTTCAACCGTCTATGTCTATGGACTCCTTTTAGTGTGCCCCGTGCTTAAACAATTTCGATTAGAGTATAGTCTTAAATTAAGAATAGGGTGCAACATTTCTTATCGGCCATAAGGGTGTTAGCAACGTTATTAAAAAAAAGCAATGGTGAACCATCACCTAAGATAGTTTGTTGTGGTGGTAAGTCTCCACCTTTTCTATTGTTTTAGTCCACGGTTCGAATCACACATTTTGCAAATAAAATTTTGGATTTTCCCAGTCCGATTGTTGCATTGGGCTGTGGGTGGGCCGAGAACTTGTGGCGGTAGTGGGCCGTCGCTGCGCCAGACGGGAGTTTGGACTGGTTGCTGGAGTTGGCCGTCGAGTAAGTTGGCTAGACTCAGGAGTGGGCCGGAAGAGTGAAGAGTGAGTGAGCTATATAGTTAGGTCAAATTAGAATGGACTGGACGGAAAAAAGAGGTTGAAATTTTACCTCATATGGTAGAAATAGATAGAAGAGAACGGATATACTAGCTCTATCTCAGAAAAATCAATTTCTAAATCACTCGAAGTCAAACAATCTTAAGTTTAACTAATTTTATATGGAAGTGTAGTAACACCTATGACACTAAATAAATATACTATGGAAATATATTTCATAACATATTAGTGATACTATTATTATTATTATTATTATTATTATTATTATTATTATATATATAATATTAAATATTAAAGTTCGTTAGTCTTAAATCGTTTCATTTAAAACAACTCTAGAAGTATATTTAATTTGAGACGGAGTGGTATACAAGACTGTCTTAAAGTTTAATCTTTGTGCAATGAAAATAGTGGATAAACTATCAACATATAAATTGATACTTTTATTTGACACGATAATTTCTAGAAACTGTGAATTTATGTAAGTTTTTCTTTTGATGTCAAATTCTAAAATACAGTAATACATTAGTGTCAGATTATCAATGTCGATTCCTGTCAGGCTGTCACCATATGCTCCATTACTCTGTCGAAGGACGACATGGCCGAATGGTGACACGTCACGATGCCAGGTACAATGATGGACTCGACGGCCGGCCAAGGACACTGAGTGCGTTCTTCAAAGTCAAGTCAACCATCCAGGCAACGACGTGGCAGTTGCCACGTAGGTTGGTGCAACATAAATTTGTCCTGGACTAGGTGCCGCCGTGCAATCGCCGGCGCTTTCATTGCCGTTGCCTGACCTCTTTCGTTGCCGCTGCCGACCAATCAATCTACAGGAATGGAGGTGTACGCAGTCGGGCTGGTACCATGGCTGGCACTGGCAGCGGTGCCTCTTCTGACACCTCCACCAGCGGCGACGTCGCAGCAGCAGGGGCGAAGCCAGGATAAATGGTCACCGGGTTCGGAGTCTATATAAGTAACTTATAGGTTACAGTGTTATCCTAAACGCTAAACGATAAACAATCAGTCACTCTTTGCTTATCATTTAGACCGTTTAAGCAGTGTTTAAAGGGTTTTAATAGTTTTTATAGTAGTAACACTATATATACATACAGAACTACTATTTAGTAGCCTTGATGTTAAATACTATTTAGCATCCCACTGTAGCATTATATATATATATATATATATATATATATATATATATATATATATATATATATATACACACGAAAAAGTCAAATATGTTTGAAAGTTTACATACGTACACATGTTAAAAATAGTATTCTACCAAATAACCTCTTTTGGAAGAAATCTAAATCCCATAACACTTCATATACTTACGATGCTAATTAGTTCAGTATTGATTGTGGTAATCGCAATCCTCATATTGACTAATTTATGAATTAAATTGTAATTTACCTCATTTAACCATGTATAACTTGATTATGTTTAGACGGTTTAACCGTTTTAATAGTTTATTAAGGGTGTGTTTGGTTTCCTCCTCCCAAAATTGAGTAGACTGAACTTTAGTAATTTTTAGGGACTAAAGTGTTAAATAAACTGACTAAAAGTTGACTAAAACACTTTAGTTTCACTGGTCCCTCAAGAGGTACTAAAAGATAAAAGATGAGTAAAATATTTTAGTCCACTAAAATTTAGGAGGTGAGAACCAAATACACCCTAAATGAATTTAAACAATCCAACCGTTTAATTTATGGTTTAGGATCTAAACGACATAGGTAGCTCCGTTTGCACCGTCATTAAAATTTTGGAATGAAATACTCTAGTCAATCATAGTTAGCCACGTGAAATGAAAAAGCACGATCTTTGGAGGAAAGCAAATATCCTATCAACTTTCAGCGTGTTTGTTTTAATTAGCAATTATAGAAAAAGACCATAGAACAATGGTGTTATCTCGTAAAGAACCGGCCCGGTTTTCGGTTTTGAGGGTAGCTGGATCGGCGTACAGCAAATGAGCTGAGATTAACGTTCGGTCTTCTAGGTCGCTGCTTAATACAATAGAGTACTACTTGCTAGCAACTAACATTCATGTAATGTAATCACACATCGTGGTCCTAGAAAGGGAGAAGATGGGCCAGACTGCTGGGCTGCCAAATCGCTGGGGTCAAACATATTTTTTACCGGGTCCAACATGGTGAAAATTGCTAACTATGAGAGGCTACGGCAAAGTCGTCGGTGTCTCAGCCCACCTCGACGCGTCCACGTAGCTTCGCCACTGCGCAGCAGCCGCCGCCGGCGGGGGATGCCAGCAGCGGTGCGGCAACGTGACCGTCCCTTACCCGTTCGGCATCGGCGCAGGCTGCCACCGCGGCGCGGCCACGGGGGGCTTCCGGCTCCAGTGCGACGACGCCCGCGGCGGCCGCGGACGCCTCACCGTGTCCGGCTACGGCCACGAGGTCGCCGCCATCTCGCTGGCGACGGCCGAAGCCACCGTGCTCCTGAACGCCAGCCGCGCGTGCTACGACCGCCCGGCGGACCCCGACGGCCGCGTCGTCAGCCTCCGGGAGCAGCCCATGGCGCTGAACGGCAGCGCGTTCCTCTTCTCGTCGATGAAGATCGAGCAAGTTCGTGTCCATCGGCTGCCCTGGCCTCGCCTACTTCAACGACGGCGACGGCTACTACGTCCCCGGCCGGGTGCATGTCCGTGTGCCGGCCCTCGGACCGCGCGCTGCCGGGGTCGTGCCGCGGCGACGACGGCTGCTGCCAGAGCAACATCCCGCTCGGGCTCAACTCCTACCGCCCCTACCTCGGCAGCTTCGGCCGCCGGCGCCGCGGACGGGGACGAGACCAGGAGGCGACGTTCCTGGCCAATTCCACCGCCTGCTCCTACGCGTTCATGGTGGACGCGTGGACGCGTTCATCAGCATCAGCATCGCGGCCGAGACCGCAGACGCGCTCGCGTACATGCACTCGTCGGCGTCGCCGCCGATCCTGCACCGGGACGTCAAGTCGGCAAACATCCTCCTCGACGGCGGCCTCACGGCCAAGGTGTCGGACTTCGGCGCGTCGAGGCTGGCGCCGGCGGGCGAGGAGGCGGCGGATGGCCACGCTGGTGCAGGGCACGCTCGGGTACCTGGACCCGGAGGCCGGAGTACCTGTTGACGAGCCAGCTCACCAACAAGAGCGACGTGTACAGCTTCGCGGTGGTCGTGCTGGAGCTCCTCACCGGCAGGAAGGCGTTCGTCCCGGTGGAGGACGAGGAAGAGGAAGAGGAGGGCGGCCTCGCGTTCTGCTTCGTCACGGCGGCGCATGGAGCAATTCAGAAACAAAAACCTAGGATGAAGCAATTCGAAAAGAAAAAAACTTAGGATGGAGCATATGTTTTATTTTATCTAGTTAACACAAAATGGAGGAGCATTTGATGCTGCAATGCAATGCAACTTGCCAACTATTTAAATGGCAGTGGAGCATGTTTAAAATTCCGGATATGTGGTTGGTGTGATCTCGTAAGATTAATTACAAGGCTATAAGATTAGTACACACATGTATTCAAAATCTCAGTAATTAAGCACTAATCCTAAGCCTAGAGCAAGTGTTATTTGTAGTCTAAAGTAGCCTAAACACTTACATAATTAATATTGTACGTATTCATGTTGTATTAGAACCAACAATGATAATTATTTTGTACAAAAAATATATAATCTTTCCACATATGACATCAGGTTAAGATTAATGTTAGAGTGCACGGTTAATTTTAGATCTAAATGTATCTAGTAACCGAGGAACACGGAAACATAACCACCAAAGAAGAAAATACGCAAACGAGAACAACATCGAGGCATGATGTGCCTAATCCTTAGGACAATGACTATGAGCCTTCCTCCCCATAAAACAGTAGCTACACCGATATCCGGGTGATCCAAGTCGCCTCATATTTATGGCCCATTAATTAGGATACAGAGTTCGACTCTAACTCTATCTTAGCCCCTAATACAACTCAAATCCAACATAATCAAAATTGTACATATATTCAGCACGTAACCAACAATAAACTTGGTATCAAGATTATAGATTTTAAAGAGATCTTAAACATTGTATTTGACAACTTTGAAGCAAGCAAGGAAATGATCGATCAACGACAACAGACCATGAAGCAAATGATCCGCAATGAACGGCATGCATATATTCTATTCCAAGTGCTGCGCCACGCGCATGCAACCCGGACAAAAGGCACTCAAGTCAATCAGTAACCGATCGCGCCGCATCTCAGATCGAACTATCTGCATGCATCGCGGCATCGCGCCGCGCACGATCTCATGCGTCCAACTCCGATCCCTAGCTAGGCCGGCTATAAATCCGGCAGCAGAGGCACGACGCAAAGGCAGCCCATGCCGGCGCAGGGAAGGCGAGCGAGCATGGAGCTCACCACGTAGCTCGATCGGGGGGCGGTTGGTCTGCGCCTCGACGAGAACAGCAACGGAGACGAAGTCGCAGCCGCCGCCGTCCACGTCCACCGGCGAGGACAGCCCAGGGAGGACACGGCGCCGCCCTCCTCCGTCCCGGGAGGGTGGCAAAGGCCGGGACAGCCATTACTCGTATCGCGCGCGACGACGACTCCCCTACGCCCATGGGGCCCGAGGAACGGAGCTCCGTGGCGCCGCCTTTGGCCGGCCGCCAATGCTTACCCGGATTCGTCTAAGACTCTTGCTGCTCGCGGAAGAACGGATGAGAGCTCCCACCCCTTGCTTTTCCTTCTTTGCTTCTCCTAACCCCTCCAGTCCTCTTCTAGTTTTAGAAAAAAAAAATGGTACATCTGGGTCGAGTCAGTTATCTGTTGTTTTTTTATGATCTTTATATATATTATGTGAAATAAAGGGGCATTATAACACTCTGAATCTTGTCAGTATCGGTTTTGACATGTGACCTCCATCTCATTTTCTTCCTAGGCGTTTAATTAATGAGTGGAGGACAAATTTCTTCAGATAACCAGTGTTACCTGCTGGCGATATCTGTGGTTAAACAGGCTTTTCAGGAGCCTGCAGGCCATCTGATGTAGCTGTGTTATTTACCTGTTTCGCGTGCTCAAGTAATATCTATACTGGCAGTTGTCACATGGAGTTACAGAATACAGTTTTCGACATGAACGCCTGATACACAAATCAGTATTACCCTCTGAAACAATAGTGAATTCTGAAATGAGCTTACTTCATCTGTTTATCTACAAACAAGTACATATGAACAGGAAACGTATACATGTCTACACATTAGTACACCATAGTCATGAAGTTGTCCACACTCGTGCAGAATGAACAAAGATAGGCAGGCCTTTCTGCCCAGAAATTCACCTACACTGAAAACAATGATCTTGTCCCGTGACCTGTATGGATCTTCAGTTAAATCAACGGATCACAGATGTGATCTTCATTTATGCACGTTCCTTCAGTTCTTAGCTTGTAAATGACACCAGGTTGAAGGCAAAGCTTCAGAATTGCATTAGCTGATGGCAATGCTTGTTTCAGATGCCACCAATCCCACTCAAAAAAAAGTAGGCCAACCTCCGGTTTTGGAGATCACAGCTGAGATCGTTTCAAGTAAGCCATCACTGCTGCACCAGTAAGAGCGACTACACCGGCCGTTAACCCAATATGAACCAGTGATATCCCACTCCTGTAGGGAGGTGGTGCCAGCTCCTGTGACGGTTTTGTCACTTCAGTGTTCAAACTGGGATCTTCGATGTGCAACTTCAGCACCTGACAGTGAACAATTGTTTGTCAGGTGGATTGAGCAAGTAATTTGTAGCCCTACAACCTGCAATTGGATAGATAATCACAGAAGGCACAAAAAAAAAAAGAGTTACCTTCAAACCAGATGATTTGGCATGCAGCACTGCACCAGTAAGATCGCTGTCTGTTGTCAGCAGCACTCGGTCACCTTCATCATCTTCATACTGCAATTTAAACAAGATCAAGTTGGCAAGTGCAGGCAAATACAAAACATCTTTTAGTTGGTGGAATGGTGATTGAAACCATTTATTATACCATCACCCATGGTGATGCAAAGTCATGGTCAAATGGATGGTAGTTCTTAGTTCTCACTTTTGAATTAGAGTATAATGAACAGAGTGAATTTTTTCATCATCAAGGACGTAACGGAAAACTTTGGCTTTTGCTATCAGATATTGGGCACCTAATCTCTATCCTACTAAATGCTCTGTATGCCTACCAAATCATAGGACCATTCTGATGCTTTGATCAGTCGACCTTACCAAGAGTTGCACTGCTTCTTTTTCATCAGCAATACTTAATCTTTGTCTTACCGAAGACACAAGCTCGTCCAAGCTCTCTGAGCCTGCAGTAATGAATTGAAAAATTAACAATCAGCTATATTTAACAATGCAACCATATGCAGGTAAACTATGGAACAAGTATATACCACAAGTGAATCTGTGCACACGGCCTTTTCGATCTTGTAGCTTAAAGGAAAATGAATTGCCAATCACGGGGGGATAAACACTACTCTTTCCATCTCCAGCCTCTGACTGTAGGAGTAAGGATACCTCGCTGAACAATACAAGGAGAGTTGTATTATAGCCTCGTAGGAAAACAGAAGAAAAATAATCCTAAAAAGACCCATCAACGAACCTACGGCTATCGAATTCCTCATCTGGAGGCTCCAATGCAAGAGCAGAGTCCCAGAACCTCTGCATTACCGAGTTTGCGGCATCATTCACAGTTCCATTCCCTCCTTCAACCTACAAGTACAGAATTAGATAGACATATTCATGTATGAAACAGAAGAGAGCAGAAGAAAGGAGTATGGGTTAGGGATTACCAATTGAATAGTTGCATGGGTAAGTTGCAGGGCATCCAGGCAAGCAACAATCTGTCCATCTGTTTAGAAATGAAGACTTTAAAATTGTAGCAAAGTGTTATCCTAAACGCTAAACGGTAAACAGTCGGTCATCTTTCGTTTAGCCCATTATTCGGGAAAAACGGGTGTTTAAACGGGCAAAACGGCGTTTAAACGATCAAAACGGACGATTAAACAGAAACGTGTACCACCGTGTAGCGTTTAAACGGTGTGTAAACGGGCTACACAACCGTGTAGGCGAACAGTTATAAAGTAGCAGTACGATATTCAAAGATTGAGACAGAAATCAGGTTGCACCTTTGTCAATAACAGGAATATGCAAGAATTTGCCATCATGCATTATATGTAATGCATCGAGAATTGTTGTTTCTAACGTGGCACAATCTGGGTTGACAGTCATCACCTGAAAATGTTACAATGAAGTAATGAACACAGGTAGTGTAAAAGCAACTGGACAACTTGGACAATGAGAAAAAGAAAAATGTAAATATAATGGAATACCTTTTCTACTGGCGTCAACTCAGGGGAAATCTTTTGTGACACAACACGCATAAGTATATCTTTTGAGCTGCATAACATAATCATACAAAATGAACAGTTAGCAAGGGAATCGTGGACAATACTGTTTTACTAGTATAGAATGCTTACGTAAAGATCCCCTGCAATGTGTTTCCTGTAGCAACAACCACTGAATTAACCTGAAACTCTCGCATTTTTTGTGCTGCTACACACACAGGATCTGTAGGCGAAACAATTGCTACTCTGCAAGATAGCATAGTAAGCTCAATGTCCTTTCCAATGCTAACTATCGAAAGAAAATAATCAGAGAAAATCAATGATATACTTTGTATTCTCTGTAACAATGGTTGACAAAGAAGGTTTGAACATCCTCTCCCTTAGAGTTTCAATGAGAGCAGAAGGAGCTGTAACCACAGAAAATTACTAATTTTAAATGATTTGTAACATGATACAACGTAAAAATGGTTTTTACAATGTAGTTACAACAATCAACATATATAATATTGGGCCTGCGCATCCTATTGGGCCTAGTGCCTATATAGTTAGGACAGATAGATTGATATCCATTACTCCATTAGGCAAGGATCCCTGCTGGTTCTGTTTCTATAAACCTGAGTCATCCTTTCCAATATATGTGTAGCCTCATATCCCTGACGATCAATTTACTATCTTGTGCCTAATCTCACAAATATAAACATTTAATGGTAGAGCAGAATATGATATACCTAGTGAATTGGTATGATATGAAGTTCACTTGGATTTAGAATGATAAGGTGTTAGCATGATTACTGAAGGAAAGTATAATCAGGAATAGATTGGATTGATTGATATGAGGCAAGGTACAATTACATATATATACAGGCAAGGATCCAGAATCCTATAAGGATCAAGAGTCCAGAGTCCTATAAGGATCAGGAATCCTTGCCGTATCCGTATCTATCTGGCCTGCCATATCTATCTAACCCAAACAGTCCTGCGCCGATTAGGGTCCTGACCAGCCCAAAGGGCGCCTATTCTAAACACACCCCCGCAGTCCAAACGTCAGCCACTTTGCACGTTTAGACTGGACCGAAACTCCGTGAAGACCGAAGAAGGCAGCCCTTTGGTGAAGATATCCGCATATTGTGAAGTGGTAGGAACATGCTGGACACGGAGATCACCAATGGCAACTCGCTCTCGAACGAAGTGAAGATCAATCTCAATGTGCTTGGTATGCTGATGCTGAATTGGATTGGAGGACATGTAGACTGCGCTGATGTTGTCACAATACACCAGCGTGGCGCGCCGAAGGGGCGTGTGCAGCTCGATGAGAAGTTGTCGCAGCCAGGTGGCTTCTGCAACTCCATTAGCCACTGCGCGATACTCAGCTTCAGCGCTGGATCTTGATACTGTGTTCTGCCGCTTGGATGACCAGGAGACTAAGTTATCACCAAGGAACACCGCATAGCCCGAGGTGGACTTGCGAGTGTCTGGACAACCAGCCCAATCAGCATCGGTGTAAACGACAAGATCCGTAGAGGAAGATGGTCGCAGCAGTAGACCAAGGTGAAGTGTGCCTCGGATATACTGGAGAATCCGCTTCAGGGCAGCAAGATGAGGCTCTCGAGGGGCGTGCATATGAAGGCACACTTGCTGAACGGCGTACGCAATGTCCGGGCGGGTGAATGTCAGATACTGTAGGGCGCCAGCAAGACTGCGAAAGTCTGTGGCATCAGACACTTGGGCCCCGTCAGCTGCAGCAATCTTTGGATTGGTGTCAACTGGAGTAGAGCAAGGCTTGCATTCTGCCATACCAGCGCGATCCAGAATATCCAACATGTACTGTCGCTGGGAGAGGAGTAAACCAGCACTGCTTCGCTGAACCTGCATACCGAGGAAGTGATGCAATTCTCCCAGATCTTTCATGGCAAACTCTCGCTGCAGGGCTGAGATGATCCGCCGAAGAAGATCAGAAGAGGAAGCTGTGAGGACAATGTCATCCACATAGAGCAACAAGTAAGCTGTGTCGGAGCCGCAATGGTAAATGAAGAGTGATGTATCTGACTTAGCTTCAACAAAACCGATGGACAGAAGGTAGGTAGCCATTCGACTGTACCAAGCACGTGGGGCCTGCTTGAGGCCGTAGAGGGACTTCTTGAGCAGGCAGACATACGCAGGACGAGTAGGATCCTCAAACCCGGAGGGCTGCTGGCAATACACTGTCTCATTCAGAGTCCCATGGAGAAAGGCATTCTTAACGTCGAGCTGGTGGATGGGCCAGTTGCGTGAAAGAGCCAGCGAGAGCACTGTGCGGACAGTAGCAGGCTTCACCACCGGACTGAAAGTCTCATCAAAATCCACACCAGGACGTTGAGTGAAACCACGGAGTACCCAGCGGGCCTTGTACCTCTCAAGGAAACCATCAGACTTGAACTTATCCCGGAAGATCCACTTGCCAGTGACAACATTGGCCCGAGGGGGGCGAGGTACGAGAGCCCAGGTGTCATTCTGCAGAAGGGCATGATGTTCTTCCATAGCCGCTCGCCAATTGGGGTCGGCAAGAGCACTGCGGAAAGTCTTCGGCACTGGAGAGAGCGAGACGGTGTGATAAGTGGCCGGCATCCGAAAACCACTCTTCGCCCGTGAGCCCATAGCATGCTGGTTGCTCACGGGGCGAACAGGAACGGCACCCTTAGGCAAGGCAGCAGTAGTACTTGGCGATGCGGGCACAGGTGGAGGTCGAGGCTGGCGGCTGTAGTGGTGCTCGAAGAGGCGCTCGGGGCGAAGAGGCGGAAATCCGGGCGGAGGCCCGCGGGGCGCCTGTGGTGGCGCTGAACCCGTCGACGACGTAGGTGACGACGCGCCAGCCCGAAGGGCTGGCGGGACGTAGAGAGGCCCCGTCGTGGATGCCGCGTGTGGCGCGGAAGGAGGCCCCGGTGACCGGAGCGCCGGTGGGATGTAGAGCGTCGGCACCGGGAAGTCATCAGCAGCCTCGGGCGCCCCAGGCACAGTCACAGAGTGACCGGCAGGGGCGCTGGTGTCGCCAGAAGGTGCCCCAGGGTCGGCCACACGAGGACCGGCAGGGACAGCAGGAGCGTCGGAGGTGCTGGGAGACGTGCCTGCAGGAAACAAAGTGGGCGAGGATCCAATAGGAGCTGGCACCACATCATCAGTAAAATCAAGAAACTCGAGGTCGGCCGGGGTGCTAGGACCATGACGTTCAGCAAAGGGAAAGGCCGTTTCATCAAAGATGACGTGCCTGGAGATGATAACTCTATTGCTGAAAAGGTCAAGGCAGCGGTATCCTTTATGGTGGGAGGAGTAGCCTAAAAAGACACAGAGAGCAGACCTGGGAGCGAGTTTGTGAGGTGTGGTGGCAGATATGTTTGGATAACATTTGCAACCAAAAACCCGAAGATGATCATACGTAGGCAGCTTTGCAAATAATGCAAAGTGGGGTGTAGAGAGCTGGAGAGTTTTGGTAGGCAATATGTTAAGGAGGACAGTGGCTGTGGAGAGGGCCTCCACCCAATAGGAGGGAGGCATAGATGCCTGAAAGAGCAGTGAGCGAATGACATTATTGATGGTGCGAATAATGCGTTCAGCTTTACCGTTCTGAGACGAGGTGTAGGGGCAGGACATGCGAAGATGGATGCCCTGAGCGAGGAAGAAGTGGCGAGTACTCGAGTTGTTGAACTCTTTCCCATTGTCGCACTGGACCGACTTGACACGTGTGTCAAATTGAGTGGAGACATGGGCGATGAACTGAGCCAGCGTGCTGAAAGTGTCAGATTTGAGGCGCAAAGGAAATGTCCACAGGTAATGAGTGCAGTCGTCCAGTATAACCAAGTAATATTTATAACCAGAGACACTGACAACCGGGGAGGTCCACAGATCACAGTGAATGAGATCAAACTTGCTAGACGCACGAGAGGTGGACGGATAAAAGGGCAAACGAACATGACGCCCTAACTGACAAGCATGACACAAATCTGAACAATCACTAATATGGCACGAAGTGCTGGACGCAAGTTTGGACAACGCCTCATGACCAGGGTGGTCAAGTCGCCGGTGCCACAGCGGGGAAGAAGCCTGAGCGACAAGGGAGTGAGCTGGAGGTAGGCGCAGAGGGTACAACGGCCCGGAGCTATTGCACCTGACGATCTCGGTCCGGGAGGGAAGAGCTTTCACAGAACAACCAGCAGGGTCAAACTCCACAGAACAATTATTGTCGATAGTAAATTGGCGGACAGAGATGAGATTCTTAATAAGTTGTGGTGACACAAGAACATTATTAAGACGCAAAGAAAGAGACAACTCTGTAAAACCAGTAGCAGTGACAGGCATGACGGAACCATTACCTACGACAATAGATGAAGGAGTAGGATACCGCGAAGGAAGAATATGTGAAGAGAGGAGGACTGGGATGTCATGTAGGAGGTAGCACCCGAGTCGAAATACCAGTCGCCGGACGAAGGTGGAGTCAGGGACGTGGTGCTGAAGGCGGAGGCAAGCGCCGTCGGATCCCAGGAGGGAAGGCCAGCCACGGGGTTGTAGTACCCGGGGGCAACCCAGTGTGCAGCACCGTCAGGGGCAGCAGCCTGGCTGTGGGTGACGAAGGCCTGCTGCTGCTGCTGCTGTGCGAGGAGCGCCTGCTGGTGCGCCTGCTGTTGCTGCGCCTGGAGGTGAGGGGGCACCGGGATCGGTGCTAACGGAGGGCGGGGGCCTCCTGACCACATCTGGATCGAGCCCATCCAGGGGTTGTAGTAGCTGGGCCAGGAGCGACCACCACCGGGGGCAGGCTGCTGCTGTTGCAGCGCGCTGGTGGACTGCTGCAGCAGAGCCACGGCTTCATGATGAAGCATGGCGGCACGGAGATCGACGGCGGGTGTAGGGGCACTGCCAGGGGGGGGACCAGAGGGCCCCGTGGGTGGGCTGGCGGCTGCAGCGGCAGCGCGGGCCTGGGCCGTGCGAGCCAGTGCGGGCAGCGGAAGGGACGCGCGGCAAGGGGAGCCGACGCACGGGTTAGGGCAGCGGAAGTGAGAAAAAAAAATTGACCTAGGCTCTGATTACCATGAAGGAAAGTATAATCAGGAATAGATTGGATTGATTGATATGAGGCAAGGTACAATTACATATATATACAGGCAAGGATCCAGAATCCTGTAAGGATCAAGAGTCCAGAGTCCTATAAGGATCAGGAGTCCTTGCCGTATCCGTATCTATCTGGCCTGCCATATCTATCTAACCCAAACAGTCCTGCGCCGATTAGGATCCTGACCAGCCCAAAGGGCGCCTATTCTAACAATTACTACAGAGTATTTCATAAAATATACCTTATAGATTAAATCAATTTACTCATAGTTTTAGAATTAGGAATTTTGAGATATTATATGTAATGCAGAAACCTGAAAAGTTGCCTCCTAATTGACGTTCGACCCCTTCAACAGCAGCTGCTATTGCACTTCCATGTTCTGCAGCCTTTTCCAGTCTTGATATTGCGTCATAAAGGCATTTTGCAATGTCCAGCATAGCAATAACCTCACCATTTTCTACAACGGGAAGATGTCTAAATTTCCCTAAATCATGAGAGAACATATTGGATTAGCTGATGTTAGTGAAGAAGAAAGCACATATCCAACTAAGTGTTGACTCAGGGTTTCTATGCAAGGACATACAGCTTACATAGTATATATACAGATATATTATCGTTGAAATCATCGCAGGAAATCAGCAACGTGCCAAAGAAATACTAAAAATTTAACCATACCAAAGAAATATCATTTTCTACTGCGATATTGAGGACTGTGATACAGTACAGCTAAAGATGTGTAAGATACCCAAATTGTGTTTTCATTGCACTTATAAAACTAGCAAGTTCAGCTGGATTGACAGTGGCTTATGAATAAGTAAACATCACAAGATACAATACATTTTTTTTTCTAACACAAGATTACATTTAAGATGGAGAAAAAAACATAGTGGTTACAGTAAAAGATATGAGTTGCACAAGAACTTCAGGATATAACCAATACCATTACGAAAATTGTACAGATGGTTAGTGAAGTACAGTACAGATATCAGAGAACTGTCCATGGCACAATTTAGTGAAAAACACAAGCTTAGACTTGCTCTACTTTGTTGTCATATTGCTCTACCTTGAACCATCTTCTGCAAAGCCTCAATGGCAAGTGTGTCAGACATCACATAAACAGGATTCCGTGTCATGATCTTGGACATAATGGTTTGCTCCACCCTAAGCCCCTCAGCAATCACCCTTGTAGCTATATCCTGGACCCCAATTTGAACACGAAATGAAAATGAACAAGTCATATTGAAAGCAGCAAAAATAGGACATCGTCTGCTTGGTTAAAAAGCAACTTACAAGGTTATTTACTTAAAATTGCTGAGTACAAATTATATAACATAAAGATAACGTTCTAGTCTTCTAGATGACTAACGAAAGTGCAGTGCAAACTGATCTTTAACCTTGACTGTTTCGATACTTTCAGACATAAACCAACTACTAAACAAGTACAACAGCACCCTTTTTGTCCATCTTCCAATTACACAAAGGGGGGAATATGCATTGGTAAAAGGGAACTCCAATGAGTCGTCCAAATTTGTTAAAAGAAAAAGACTGATCAAAATCTCGAAATAAAATGGAACTCTGCATTGACACAAACTGACAATTGCTAAAGCTCCAAACACAGAAGAAGATATGCCCTATGTGGCATCTTGGACTCCTGTTACATCAAATTCAAAAAATCCCACCCATTTCCTCAGCTCTCAATCGCTACAAAAGCACACTGGAACACATGTAACCATCAAACTGAACCCGAAAATTAAGAAAAGAGAAGAGACCACCTTGTCAGTGACTATGCCGGAGAGGAGGCCATGGGCGTCGGTGAGCAGCACGGCGTCGACCCGCCTCGCCGCCATCCGGCGGCACGCATCCGACACCGTCGTCCCCTCCGGTATCGTCAGTGCCTTGGACAGCCGCAGCTTCTTCACTGTCCTCTCCCCTCTGGGCAAGCACAAACCAATTCAAAATCCAATCTTTGGCGGTCCCGGCTCGAAACCGAGGCGACGAAATGGAAGGAGAAGATTGAACAAAGCTTGCCGCGCGCTTACGTGAGCTGGTGGGGGGAGGAGGCGGGCTTGGATGCGGCCTTCCCGTTCCCGTTCCCATACCCGTTGTGGGCGGCGGCGGCGGCCGAGGGGTCGTCAGACTTTCGAGAAGAAGCTGATGGCGGGCGACTCCTAGTGCGGCGGCCAGGCGGCGCCGCGGAAGTGGCTGAGCTCATGGCGATATTTGCGGTGGAGCTCCTGGGAGCTAGGGACGCGGCGGCGGCCGGCGAGGCAGGCAGGAGCAGAAGGTGCGGTGGTGATGCTGCTGCGTCTTCGACTCAACTGGCCGCCTGGTGCTCCTTCGATAGCGTGTGGGAGTTTTGCGTTTCAGTCACTCCAGTTTTGGGTTATCATGCAAATTTACCGGTGGTTTTGGTATCTCTTTGCCTGTTTTTGCTAATTTGGTGGAAATTAATAGAAACTCGGTTTTTCATGAGATAAATTTGAGATTTGAGAAGAAACACCTGCATGCTTGACCATCATATTTAAGGTCGTGTTATGATAACCATAATTAGATATGTTTTTTCCTCATAAAGTGCACTAAGGGATAGCACAAATTTGCAACCAGCGAGACAAAATCGATAATGAAGAAAGATAAGGCAGTGAGTCAGTGACACTTTAAAGTATACTATATTCCAAGTTATGGTGAAATCTTCTCTTTAAAAACGATGTTTAAACTCTATATAAGGTGTCAGAGGATAGAGAACTTAATGTTGTAATAAAATGATTGTTAACACCAGCACAACTCATATGTATATTTTGTAGATATGTTGTCCTCAAAAGTACTTAGGTGTTCAATAACTAGTCTACAAACTAAACTTGAGCCCTAAAAATTTAGTTCTGCTAGGTGTTTGGCCTAAACTTTAATTCTTCATCCTATAATGACGGATTTATACCTCACAGACTCTTGCTACTGGCATTCAAAGTAGGGGCAGGGGCAAAACAATGACGAGGCAACGTCGTAGCGAGAACCTAGCAACCGAGTGCGTGCGCCTAGCGTGCCTCTCGCGACGAAGACAACACCGGGCACTGCAACCCTCCTCTTCCCTAAATTTCCCTACCTGCATCACTCTTGTATGGTCGCTACCTCCCCTTCCTCGTCTACGTCGTGTCGCTATCGCAAGCCTCACAAACTAGCCCGACCACCCCTGTACTGGTTCCCATCCCCCCCCCCTATGGGTGTCCAATGTGATGTGCCCCCAAGACACTTTAGACTAGTTTAGAACCTCTTTGAGAAAATGACTTATATTTTGGCTATTTGCTCACTTTTAGCACTCCTATTTGGATTTACATGGTAAAAAACGCTAAAAATTAAGGACTAAACTTTTTCCTGAGATCTAAAGATATGCTTAGCAAAAGTAGTCTATAGACTATAGGGCCCTAGGTATACGTTTTAAGTACCAAATGAGCCAAGGAAAGATATTGGTTTTTGTTTTTAAAATACTTTGTAACACCAGACGACATCCTTTGTGTTTGAGGATCCCCGATGAAACAGTGATAGCGTGACAGATGCAGGGTCTAATTGAAACATTTGCCAACCACTACTAGTCGTACTACTATTCGCAAAATAGGAGTAATTGCGCAGGCAAAACAGCCATTAAACGCGGCATTGATTCCCAAAGCCGCGTGCACTACATACCGACCGTCCGTCCCCAACCCCAACCCAATGACGCGTGGGTCCCGCCGCCGCAGGCTCACGTGACGTTGTGCACCGGGTCCACATTCTCTCTCAGACTCGCGCTCGCCACCGGGCCCACGGATGCCGATGCGGACGCGGGTGCGGGGTTGAATTTTTTTGAACTTGCACCCCGCTCCCCGCCCCCAAAAGCACCCCTCAAGTAAGTAAGCTTTGGTGTAATTTTGTACAGGTCCCTCGAGCGCGCATGTGTGGTGTGGGGCCCTGTCCTGTCCTGTCCAAGAAACGTCACACGGGTGCTATTGCTTGCTGTGTCAGTCAGCAAGCGACAGGCAGCAGAGGATATCGGGACAAAAAAAACTTGACGGCCAAGCGACGACACGTCGACAACAAGGGAGAAGGAGTACGATCACGAGCCTCAAGTCAGGTACTCACTCGGCGCCAGTGGCCACTGCCGGTCTGCCACCTTTATAAAACCCCGAGCAGTCCTTTCAAAAGCTCACCAAACTAAAATTATCATTTACATGTTTGTAATCAGAAAATTAAAACAGAGTGTGAAATAAATGAAGTTTCTTTGCAATATGGTGGTAGAAAAAAAAATAAATGTTTTCACTAGCAAATACTCCTACTAATAAGCATCAAACGAAGACCATATAGTTACGATTCAAGTAATTCCAGGCTAGCGCTAGGTGCCGTAATAATATAAACTAATATAAATCTTATATTAAATATTTTAACTAATAATAATTTTAAAGAGGTGTTTGGATTAAGGGGCTAAAGTTTAGACTGTGTCACATCGAACATTTGGATGGTAACCAAAATGACTAAACATGAACTTATATAAAACTAATTACATAGGAATAGACTAATTAGCGAGATAAAACTATTAACCTAATTAATTCACCATTAGCAAATGTTTACTGTAGCATCACATTATCAATCATGAACTAATTAGACTTAATAGATTCATCTCACAAATTAGAGTTAATTTATATAATGAGTTTTGTAATTAGTCTATATTTAATACTCCAAATTGGTGTCTAAATATACGATGTGACATGTCTAAAGTCTATACCATGGCAAACAAACACCGTCTAACTATTGTATATAGACAGTCGTTATACATGCTCTAACTAAAAATGGACAACATTTCTGCTAGGGCATCTAGGAATACCAGTTGCCTCTAGAAATTCTAAAAAAATATACGGTCTCTTGGAGCATTTTATATATTAGGGTCATTTTTTTTATCTAACACGATAGCTAGAAAAAATGAGACGTAGTCTGACACCGTTTATGCTGTCGTGATTGAGCATGTCTCTACTAATCGTCAGATGACCCTTCTGTTCGCTTAGCTTATCAGTCGGCTTATCTGTCGGATACCTAGAAATAGGACACCCAATTTACCGCACTCCGCAAAAATAAAATCACCCTCGGGGGCTTCCCGCCCCCAAATCAACCAAGACCGCTACTTCCCCTCGGAGGATCTTCGCCTTACCCGAGCTAGGGTGACGTCCTCCGTGACGCCACTCATCCTCGGGGGCTCCTTCGCATCCTCGGAGGATTTCCGTCTCGTCCGAGCTACGGAGACGTCATCCGCGATACCTTCTACCCTCGGGGGCTCCCTCGCCTCTCCCGAGCTAGGGAGACGTCATCCGTGATACCTTCTACCCTCGGGGACTTCCTCGCCTCGCCCGAGCCAAGGGGGCGTCGTCTATGACATCATTCGCCCTCGAGGGCACCTTCGTCTCGTCCGAGCCCAGGAGACGTCATTCGTGACGTCATCCACCCTCGGGGACTCTTTCGCCTCGTCCGAGCCAGGGCGACGTCATCCGTGACGTTTCCCTGCCCTCGGAGGACTCATCGCCACCAGTGGCCAGGGACGTCCTAGCCCATATAGTCAAATGGTCCACAGTGCCCTCCGTCCTCAGGGATGGGATTCCAAGGCATGAGGAGCCATGCCGACCCCTGTTTCCCCCATGCGGTACAAGGCCCTGTGCTGCCTAACCGACGACTTATGCACGAGACCAAGAACCTCAAACACACGAGACCTGGGAACCGACTTCCCTCTCTCACCAAAGCTTGTAGCTCCCCTCTACGAGCCCTCCGCGCTCGGTAACACGACTCCGCAGCACACTGGACGTAGGGCGTTAGTGCCCGAACCAGTATAAATCTCTGTGTTCTCCGAGCGTAACCATTTGAACTCCGACACGCTTAGCAATTTACTCGTTGGTCGTCTAGACCCCGCCATTTTAGACACCGACAGTTGGCGCGTCAGGTAGGGGACCTTTGCGTGTCACCCGTATTTTCGAGTTTCGGATGGCTAATCGCCACGTTGATTTTGCTCCGGGCTCCATTGTTCGTTTTGGTAGTCTGGACTTCCAGTGCCACGGGCAGGGGGCCAACCTGGCTCTCCGTCGCCCTACGACATCCTCCGAGGTAGCCGTGGATGCCATCACTGCATCCATGGCCCACCTCCATCGGTCTCCCTCCGGGGAACAAATTGCTCATGGGGCAGCCGTCCCGCGGACCGACTATCCTCAGTTCGAGCGCCAGCTCGACACGCTTATGGGACCCCAGCCAACTCAGGAGTCCCTACGCAACCTCTACTTCGCGTTCGCCAACGTGACGACGCAGCTCGCGGGAGGGCAGCCGCTCTCTCCCGGGCACGTCAAAGCTTCCGTCCCGGAGGCACAACCTTTCGGCATAGGGGATGCCGCTGCGTCTTATGCGGAGATGGTGGCCGCGTGGTTCCATGCTGACCCCGCGGAAGGGACTCGCCTCGGGCTAGCGTCCCACCATCCCCGCTCCATCTCCGACCTCCTCACTAGCTCCGAGGCCACATCTTACGCCGACTCAAGCCGCGGGAGCGTCGATCCCTGGGACCCCCTGGACTTCGGCGGTCTGGGGGATCAGGAGGCCCTTCGTAGTTTCCTCCAGGCCAGCGATTATTTGCTCGACTCCGGCTCGAGCGATCCCAGCGAGGACCATGGCCACGAGTGCTTCATGTGCGATGCACCTCCACCCGGAGTCGCTATCGACCCCACCCTCATCAACGAGGAGGATGATGACGGCGACGACAACCACACGCCCGTGCACCAGATGGGTGTTCCGGTACCTCAGCCACGGCTTGACCCGCAGTCTTCGAAGGCCTGGTAGTAGTAGCTTCGCGACCTCCGCGACGTAGAGCAACAGCTCACGGAGCGCCAGCGACAGGTGACGTTCGACCGCGAGAAGCTTGAACGCGAAGCCGCTAGGGATCCCGCAGAGCCTCATGCTCGCAGGGAGGCCCGGGCGGTACACCACCTCATCATCAACGATGAACATGGCGCGCCGCAGTTCACGTGGGCAAGCCAGAACATCGCGGCAGCAAGGATGTTGCTCCGCAACCTTCCGATCCTAGATGCTCCCGACGGCAGGCTCGCTCACGATGAGTTGAAGACCCTTTTGGAGTGGGCCGCGGAACAACAGGCCGAGAGCTCCGCATCGCGGAGGCGCGGGCTTAGCGTCGACCACCCAGCCGGTGCGGCCCCTAACGACTGCGAGGGGTCGGTCCACCCGGATCCCGCACTGGCCGAACACCGGCGCCCTACCGTGCACGCTCGCATAGGCGAAAAGCGCGACGTGCGTGACACGCTCAACGCGCGCAAGCACGCCAAGCAGGACGACACAAGCAGAGGCTACCACGTCCGTCGTGGCGGCCGATACGACAGCGATGAAGACCGACCTCCCACGTCGGAGCCGCCGGGCCCCTTGGCGTTCATTCGCTGCATCTGTTGGGCACTATTCCCGCAACCAGGCTACCACGTCCGTCGTGGCGGCCGATACGACAGCGATGAAGACCGACCTCCCACGTCGGAGCCGCCGGGCCCCTTGGCGTTCATTCGCTGCATCTGCTGGGCACTGTTCCCACAACCATTCCGACAACCAACCAACATCGTTCGGTGCTCCGGGGAAACGAACCCCGGGCTCTGGCTCGACGACTACCACCTCACCTGTCAGGCCGGCGGCGCGGACGATGACGATTTCATCATCCGCAACTTGCCTCTCCACCTTTCAGACTCGACCCGCACGTGGCTCGAGCACCTACCCCGTAACACCATCGATGGGTGGGATTCCCTGCGACAAGCCTTCGTCGGGAATTTCCAGGGCACCTACACGCCCCCAGGAAACCCCTGGGACCCCCGCAGCTGCAGACATAAGGCGGACGAGTCCCTCTGGGATTACATTCGTCGTTTCTCCCAGCAGTGCACCAAGCTCCTGACCGCGGCCGACACGGACATGGTTGGGGCGTTTCTCGCAGACACCACCTGCAAAAAGCTAGTCCACGAGCTGGGCCGCAGCAACCCTCGCACCACCGAACGACTCCTAGACATTGCCACGAGCTACACATCGGGAGAAGAGGCGGTCGGTGCAATCTTCCACCCCGACAAGGGAAAGGGCAAGGAAGTCGAGACCGCCGGAGAAGGCGGCTCGAACCACGCCTAGAACAGGAACAAGAAGAAGGGAAAGCCGCAACGTGGCGGTGGTGACAACGTCGTCGCGGCAGCAGACCGCAAGCCTCCCCGTCCCCAGGGCGGGAAGAAAGTGGGCAAGTTCGACGACATGCTCACAAAGCCATGCCCATACCACAATGGATCGGTCAAGCACACACTCCAGCAATGTGAGATGATTGCCACGTACTTCAAAGCCATCCCTGACAAGGACGAGCCGAAGCAGTCCGAAGGCCAGGACGGGGACGGGGGTCGCGAAGACTCCTACCCCCACGTCAACAAGTGCCTCATGATCTTCGAAGGCCCAGAGGCCTATAGCTGCAAGCGCTGGCAGAAGAAGGAGCGACGCGAGGTCTTCGCAGTCGCCCCGACAACTCCAGCCTTCCTTGATTGGTCGGAGCCCGACAACACGTTCGGTCGAGATGACCATCCGAGCCACATTCCCCACCTGGGTCGTTATCCACTCGTCGTGGACCCGATCATAGAGAGCGTGTGCTTCACCAAAGTGCTGATGGACGGGGGTAGCAACCTCAACATCATGTACTACAACGCTTTCGAGGCCCTCGGCCTACGTAGGGAAAAGCTTCGATCCTCGGGGGCTCCCTTTGAGGGAATCATCCCCGGGAGACAAACGGTACCCCTAGGGAAGATCATCCTGCCTGTCACGTTTGGGGAGCCGGACAACTTCCGGACCGAGTACCTCACCTTCGAGATCGTGGCTTACCGAGGGACTTATCACACGGTGTTGGGGAGACCATGTTACGCGAAGTTCATGACCGTCCCCAACTACACTTACCTTAAGCTCAAGATGTCGAGGTCGTGCGGCATCATCACAGTCTCCTCCGACCTCAAGGTGGCGTACCAATGCAAGGTGGACTGCTGCGAGAACGCCATGGCCGAGGTGCGCAGTGAGGAGCTGGTGGCGGCGATCGAAGCCGCTGATAAGATGGACGTCGACCCCTAGAGCACCCGGAGCTCGGACGCCCCCAGCACCAACAACTATGTTGTTTATCTATTTTCATTAAGCACTCTAGCACTCTGTACATACGCATGTAACCCTTCTTAAAAAGCAAAAAGTTCGAGGAACAAAAACACGGGAACTCTCGGACCAACCGCTTAGCAAGGTGCACTCTCGGCACGTGCCAGAGCACACCTAGCTCGGGGGCTGGGAAGGGGGTGACCCCCTGTCTTTCACTCCAAAAAACTTTTTCGCTCAAAAACCGTTTTGCCGATCCGCTAAGTAAAAGCCCGATCTCCCCCACCAGGAGAAGAAATCTCGCCGGATTGAGCGAGGGGCCGCGAGGTACTCTGGCTCCCCGGAGCCAGGTACCTCCGCCCGACCGCCCACTCGAACAAATCAAAACTCCTCCCAGGGAAAATCGGCCAAGTAGCCCAAGCAAAAAAGCAAATGCGGAAACCAACAAGCAGACAAACTTAAAACAAGCTCACCAAGGAGCTATCAAAGTCGTCCAAAGCCCTCCCGGGGGCACATCATAGCATAACTTAAACTGTTTGTTACAAGGGCCCTCGGCCCTGATCACTGACCACGCAGGGTCACTCCTCCGGCGGTGGGAACACCTCATCGTCAAGCTTGGTGACCAGGATCGCTGCAGGCTCCTCCACGTCGGCCTCGATCCGGTCGAGCAGGTCCTATGGGGCGTCCGGGGGATATCCTTCGCTGACGAGTATAGGAGTCACCGTGTCGTAGAGGCAGGCGGCGATAGCCATCGTGTGGTGGACGCCGACGCGCAGAGCATCCCGGATCCACACTTGGCCCCGCTCCCAGAGCAGGCCAATGCGGGTCCTGGCCGCTGCCGAACCACCCTAAACGGCGGGCACACCGAAGAGATCGTACACCCCGTGCATGGCCTCGCGCAATGCCTGCGCCTCCTGCGCGTCGGCCTGCAACCCTGAAGCGACAAAAAGGAGATCTCAACCTCTGAACAAATGACACACAATGCTAAGGAAAACGGGCAGACGAAGGAAACATACCTGTGTTCTCCCCCTCCAGACCGTTGACCATTGCGCGGAGCTGTGAGGCGACCGTTGTCAACTCACCGACCCGGACGGAGAACTCCAAAATCCTCCGGTCGGCGTTAGCATTGCGCTCGCGCGCCCGGTTGGATAGGTCCTCGAAGCGGGCCATGGCGTCATCTCGCTCCCGGCGGTTGGTATCGCGCTGGCGCCGCATGGTGTTGTGCTCCTCCTCCATAGAGCCCAGCACCGAGACGGCCCGGCGTCGCGCTTCCGCCTCGCCGTTGTGCTCGGTCATCAGGCGCTCAACTTTAGCCTGACGCGCCGCGCGCTCGTCCTCCATCATCTTGCGGATATCCTCAGCACCGGTACGGGCTACGTCCCGCTCTCATTCGACCCGCTCGACGTCGGTCGTGTTCCGGTGCACTAACGCTCGGGCATCTTCCTCCCTCGTCTCCGAGGCCCTCAGCTGCTCCTCCAGCTCGACCACTCGGCTGCGAGCATTCAAGAGGGTCTCGGTCACGTCTGTATCCCCGGCTTCTGCCCACGACCCGGGGTCCCACCGCCCAACTTCACGGTGGAGAAACTCGTACTTCTCGGCGCTCGTCGACATCAGGATCTGCGGGGAAAGGGATGTCAGGAAGTTGACCGAAACAGAAGAAACAACGCTTACGTTCGGGCAGCCTCTCACATTGCCATGATGAGAGAGGTCATCGTTGAGCGACGCGACCAACCGCTGGAGCTCCTCCACCGCACGCGCAATGCGGCGGCCATGCTCCCGGCGAGAGCTCGCAACACGTTGCCAGTGCTGAAGTTCGCGCTGGTCGTTCAGCACGAACGCTGGCTCCTCCAGGTTTTCCCGGTTGACCCACGCGATCGGATCAGCATCCCCGAAGGAGTGACGGTCAGCACCAAGCCGGCGTAGGGCCCCAGGAGAGGTCTCTCCCCCGGTGCCAGCCGGCTCACCCTGCGAAGTCGTGCCAGACTGGGGGAGAACAGCTTTCGACGCCCGCGCGGGCCGCTAGCTCCTCCTCTGTGAACGACCGGGGGACTATCACGTCACGAGGCAACCTGGCGCGGGTAGGGGGGTCATCCAGACGTCCTTCCTCCCCCGCGCCGGCCGCCGTCGCTGCGTCCTCCAGCGTCGCATCCGTCTGGACCTCCTCCATATTCGTAGACACGGTGACGTCCAGGCCACCCTCCTCCCCAGAGTCGTCGACGACTACCACCTCCTTGGGAGAGGATGGCACGACGACCACGGGGCCGGCGTCAGCAGGCGTCTGCGATGCCGCGCCAATCGCGGCAGCATCGTTCGGGGTTAGGAAACTCCCGGTCCCGGCGGTGTCCGTCGAACCTGTTTCCAAGGCCGCGACGCCCCGCTCCGTACCAACCAGAGGCGTCTCCCGGCGCAGTTTCTTCCAGCCCATGTGTTCGGAGCTCCCGGCGGTCCTGCGACGCCCAGCCCGTGTTCACGCCACAAGTAATCGTACCTCATTGATAAAACGGAGAAGGACACCACGCAAAGCAGGCTTACCGCGGGGAGAAGACGCAGCCACGCTTTCGTATCGACCCCATTACGCCATGGCTCGAGGACCCCGAACCGCCACTCCGTTCGCCGTCCTTGCCTTCCGTGGGCGGGACAGGAAGAGGAGTGGTTGGGGTACGGTCGGCAGCGCCGCCCCCGGAACTACCAGGGGCCAGGTGCGCGCCGAGCACCCTCACCGGTGGCACCCCCCACCGTCGGCTCAGTCCCAGCCGGCCGACGCAGTGGCCTCGCCGTTCGAAGCGCGGGGACCACCTCGGACAGAGGACGCCTATTCTCATCGTCATCATCATCATCATTGTCCTCCCCGACGTCTTCCCAGTCCACGTCCGCCGGCTGCGGCGGGACCCAATCCATGTCTACCGCACCTCGCTCCGGCGGAGCAGGAAGAGATGCGGCCACCTTGCGAGCCATCGAGTTGGAGCCCTGCAAAAGAAGGACGGGCGACGCGCGATTTGGTACCACCAAGTAAAGGGACTGCGGAGAAAAGACACTATGTCACGGTCCCGACTTACCAACTCAACAAAGTTGAGGTCAGGGCGCATCGGCGGACAACGGTAGACACCATCTTCGTTCAGGGCATCTCCAAGCAGCCTCCGGGCGATGTCAACAACGTCCTTGAGCCCCAAGTCCACTTCCGCCATGGCGGATCCCTCGCACGACGCCCCGGGCACCATGTCGTTCATCGGGCGCACCCGTGCCATAAGCGGGAGCACCCGACGCTGCAGGAATTGCGCGACGACCCCCGAAAGGTTCAACTCCTGGTCGCGGAGCCGCTCCAAGCTCCGGAGATAAGGCGCTATCCCCGCGAGCTCCTCCTGGGTCAGGTCCTCGTTCCAGCTGGAGGGCTCTTCGGCAAAACGTCGACCCGTGTATTCCGGGAGTGGCGCCTCAGGGTGGTTCCGAATATAGAACCAGTGTGAGTGCCACCCCCTGTTGGACGAGCTCGTTCGCGTTGGCATGTAGAGATGGGAGTTGGCGGAACGGAGGCTGATGGTGCACCCTCTGCTCGGCGCCACCCATCTCGCCCCTCCAAAGTAGAGGAGGAACAGTGTCGCCTTGAAGAAGAACCTCCACAAAAAATAGTCCGGCTCCGTCGCCAACATCCCCTTCGACATCGCCGCGAAGGCCGCGAGATGGAGGACGGAGTTAGGATTGAGATTGTGGAGCTCAATCCCATAGTGGTGAAGAATCCTCTGGAAGAAGCGAGACGGCGGCGTCCCGAACCTGTGCTCGTGGAACAGCAGGAAGGAGACCACGTACCCCTCCGGCGGGCCCGGCCTGTCGACGCCGGTGGGGACTATCCACTCGGCATTGTTGGTGGCGGAGAGCTCGGGGCGCAGCATCCCCGCGTCCACCAGCTCGAGCGCCCGCTCGTACTCAGCCTTGCATCGGGGCCAGCTCCTCTCTGGGTGTACTCCGGCCATCAGAGACTCCCCTGGAAAGCAACGCGCGGCGCGGCGCAAGACGTGGCTAAGACGAACGCAGGACGACGAAAACCCTAGCTTCGAGGGATTCGGTGCGAGCAAGGCGAAACGGCGAAAGAGGCGAATAGTGCAGGCTCAACGGGGGTGACGCGGCACACAAATATTTATAAGGGGCCGGAAGGCGGAGCGGTGCCTCCACGGCTCCCCACGCGCACGACCCCACGACCCGAGTCGCATTAAATGCGGCCACTCGGTTACGTCCACTCCACTGTAGGCTGGAATACCAGGAGCCACGCGCGACGGCAGGTAACTGACACCGCCCGACTTTTCTCTCGCTCTGAATCCCGCATCCTGTACCTATCATCATTACAGGATCCACCCCAGGCCCACCACGCCACACGCGACGGCAGATCTTTTCCGTATGCGTCCCCAACACACCGCAACGAAACCTCCGGCTCGTCCGAGCTCGGCCAACAAACGCAAGGGTCGGAGGGACGCACACGTGGCGCGACCAGCGGCGACGACCCATGGGCCCAGGTAAACCAAAGGGATAGGGGCTACAGACACCCTGACGGCCCACTACGGTCCAGAGATACGAAGGCCGACCCAGCGGGGTTTGAAATGGCCGTCTCAGGACGACATAGCGAGGGGCGAATAGGGAATGGACACGCTAGCGGTCATTAGCCTGGAAATTGGATGCTAAGGTCATTCCTAGATTTCGTATTTGAGTCCGTCTTTGCGGATGATTGGTTCATGGTATTCCTATCGAAGGAAGGCAGCAGGCCCCCGGGACCCATCGAACGGACCCGGCTACTAGATGAAACCGATTTGGGGTGAGCCACGACATGGGCCACAAGATGGAACCCCAGCGAACGGGAACCGAGCACCCCACTCAGATTTTCCCGTTATTACCTCGACGAGCATCCATGGTTCGTCCGCCTCGAGGATAGCATGGTCCGGCTCATTTTCCCCCATATCGCGGAGAGATGCGCTGGGAACACACGAAAAGACGGCACAGACCCGAGACATTTTTTTACACCGAGTAGAGACTCAGGGGCTGCCTCCACACCTCTCCTATCGGTTCGAGCAACTGGATAACGGAGAGGGAAAAGGAGGCACCATGCCTCACACGTCACAGGTCCGCATAGGTAATCACAGACACCTTTTTTCATTTCAGATCTACATATATATTGATCCTTGCAGGGGTTACACGCTCTTTAAGAGCCACGAGGGGATAAGCCCGATCATCAGACACCAAAAACACGAAAACGTTTACAAGGTGGACTGAAGGGAAATCCCAGGCCAAAAGGCCGAAAGCTAAGGGTGCCCGAAGGGCACCCACGCTAAATATCTCACCGCCGTCCGACGTACCTATGTATCCAGGTCAGGCAACCCAGCCGCGGGGCTCGGGAGGCATTTCCCTGAGGTACAAGATCATCTCGGACGGCGGCACCACGACCCATGGGCCACCTAGGCCAGGCGTGTTGCAGCTATGGGAGAATAGCGGCCGCCTCGTCTTCAGGGAACCCCAGGCCACGTCCCTCCTCCGGAGTCAGTTGGGCACTTTACAGCTAAGTTGCCTTAGCTGCTCTGCGATCGAGGACGCCGTTGGCAAGCGGCTCCAAGCCCGCCGTACATCGGCAGTTCCGAGCCCGTATATCCCGCCAACAACGGCATCACCATCAACCAACAGTCAAGGATGAGCCAACTCCTGGAGTCAAGCAAAAACTGCAATGACTTTTCCAGTGGACACATCCTTGACTGCCCTCTGGGGGGAAGCACACCACCACTCCCCGGAAGCGGAGAGCAGGATCCAACCAAAAGGCTGGACTCCACACCTTCCGCCCTCCGGGAGCGATTCGTGCAGGGGGTGGTGACACCTCTCTTCCTCCCGGTGGCCAGGATAAGAGGAAGCCATGCACACCTCGCAGAGCTTTCTCTGAGTCCTACCACTGGGCGAAGAGGAATACCAGCACCCCCGACGCAGAACTTCCTTTGAATCCGGTGTTTCTCTCAAAAGGCCGCCCGCTAGGACGGCTCAAAGGACTCTCCGACAAGACCTCGGAGGAAGAATCTAGGGCAAGCCATATTGTGAGGATGTGAATCTCCCCGCAGGCGGCCGCCCCTATTTATAGCCCGCCAGGGCACTCACGCGGCAGCCAGCCCGTGAGGCTACATCACTGCCTCCCAACCACATCGCACTGTACGTCAGTACCCACTTAAAGAGGGTGCGACGAGGCTATAAAGGGTCAGGCAGACAGCAGGCTCAGGGCGCGCTGTTCGGAGTCTTGACCACAGAGCGAGCGATGCTCTGGCACCACTCCTCGAACGGGAGAGACACGGCATGCCCACTTTTGGGCTACAGGGGGGCGCAGTCAGACCCCGAAACCGACAAATACATCTTCGACCAGTCAATCGTCCGTACTGGCCGAAAGATAACACGGTGCAGGGCCGATTCGTCATCTCAAGGTGTGTCAGCCCAAGGCCAACAGTGCGACCCGTGCCAGGGCTGGCGTGCAACCAGAGCCGTGGCTCTGACGTACGGAGCAGTCCACTTCCTCCCCACCTCGTGGGGGAAGCGAAGGGTCAAGCACTGTACGAATCTTCCGAATAAGCCCTTAGGAGGAAAAAAACTCCCTCCTAAGGCCTCGGGGGCTACACTCGGCAGGTGCGCTCGCGTGCACCCACCGGAATCCAAAAACTCAACCAAATCACCATAAGCGCTCTTGGAAGCCTCCAGTGTAGTCCTTCACTACATCGAAGGCTCGGGGGCTACTGTCGAATACCTAGAAATAGGGTACCCAATTTACCACACTCCGCAAAAACAAAATCACCCTCGGGGGCTTCCCGCCCCCAAATCAACCAAGACCGCTACTTCCCCTCGGAGGATCTTCGCCTCGCCCGAGCTAGGGTGACGTCCTCCGTGACGCCACTCATCCTCGGGGGCTCCTTCGCATCCTCGGAGAATCTTCGTCTCGCCCGAGCTAGGGAGACGTCATCCGCGATACCTTCTACCCTCGGGGGCTCCCTCGCCTCGCCGGAGCCAAGGGGGCGTCGTCCGTGACATCATTCGCCCTCGGGGGCTCCTTCGTCTCGTCCGAGCCCAGGAGACGTCATTCGTGACGTCATCCACCCTCGAGGACTCTTCCGCCTCGTCCGAGCCAGGGCGACGTCATCCGTGACGTTTTCCTGCCCTCGGAGGACTCATCGCCACCAGTGGTTAGGGACGTCCTAGCCCATATAGTCAAACGGTCCATAGTGCCCTCCGTCCTCAGGGATGGGATTCCAAGGCATGAGGAGCCATGCCTTCCCATGTTTCCCCCTGCGGCACAAGGCCCTGTGCTGCTTAACCGGCGACTTACGCACACTACACCTCCGTCATACCTCCGACGGACACTCGAACAGGGATTAGGGCGTCATCAGCCCTGTACGACGGAACGCAGGGGTGCTTGGTCCTGTGCGACCAGCTCCCGCCCATGCCCAGGTAAGGGAACATCGGAGTTCACGGTCTCGAGGCGCATGGCTACAACACAATAAGGACGAACAGGACCCAGACATGTGTCTACTGGCGCAATCTTCCTCAGGAAGGAAGACAGAAAGAAGACAAAGCTCTCTCACGGCAACAGCCCAAGCCGGGCCCACGTTCACTCCCTCTCTCTCTACTGTACTCCTCCATCTCTCCCTACGTATAAAGGGGAGAATGGACCTCCAATCCTACTCTCTCGACAACCCAACACTCATT
>CM039129.1:8073459-8084501 GCA_022036555.1 Microstegium vimineum
CATGCTTCATTTGATCACTTCTACGCCTCCATCAACTTGTTGAAAGGTTACTATATTCAACCTCTCACTTCTAGCCTCCATAGAGCTGGTCTATATGTGATTTTTCTTTATGATTCCCGTTTTTTTGCCATTTTAAGCTTTATTCACTTGACATTGTTTGAATATTTTGAACAAGGCAACTAAAACTAGTATTCTAAGTATACACCTTTCATTTCTAGGGTATTATATGTTCCACATTTCAAGATTAGTTTAGCTTAGTTTGAGAAATATAGATTTTTAGGATATTATTAAATGATGAATTTATGGTGGATTGTTCTTGATTTATATATATGCCACTTGAGCTCAAAATAATTATATATTTAGATGAAGAAGTTAGCTACCTAGAATACTTTAGTTGTATACATGGCACATTTGATGATTTTAGAGAAATGTAAATTTTAGTTGTTTTATTTTCTTTGTTTTAGAATATGAGGAATTTATAATATCTAGTTTGAAAAATTAGTATAGAGAGTAGATGACAACTACTTCGGGGTACTCGGCCTCTGATCGGGTTCCAAAGAGACTAAGGCTAGACCTCCCTCTCATTACCTGTGGCAAGTGTATGCAAAAGAATGTGAAAGAGTACCGAGTGGGGAAGGCGGGGCCCAACAACGGTCGGATCTTCTATAAGTGTCCAGATCGCAATGTGAGTTATATATTTGGTCTCATTTGATGGTTATGGTTAATTTGTATCTATATTTCCTGATGATTTTGATTAAAATGTTGATTTTTTATTTCTATTTTCAGTGGGATGGCACTGGATGCCGCAGCTGGTACTTTGAGGAAGATTATGTTAAACATGTGGCGGAGGCTACGAAGGCTGATGAGGCAGCGAGCCAGCTCCAGGAGCTTGTCGATGTTGAACAGACGAATAATGATTTGTCTGCTTTAGTTGCGATTGGTCGGGAGATCATTATGCTACTGAAGTGCATTTTAGGTTTTCTGTGTATAGTGTTAGCGGTCTTAGCATACGTTATGTCGAGGCTTTCGTAGAGCATACATTAGTCTTTGTGTGACTCAGAAATGACACATGATGGTGTTTCATCTCATGTTATTTTAATGCAAACCTTTCGGTATTTTTATAATTTCATTTTTGACCAAAATAAGAAATTTAATTATGTTTTGGGTCATATAATGCAGACGATAACACACGATTGGATGTACAATGTAGATCGTCGCTCCAAAGAGTTGACTGATGACGTGCATGATTTCTTAAGAGCGCTGAGGCAAACAAGCGAGATGGTAATTTCATGTGTTGTCCATGCACCTTGTGCAAGAATTTGAAGGAATATTGTAGCTCAGGGACTCTTCATTCACACTTGTTGAAGTCGGGTTTCATGTCAAACTATATTTGTTGGACCAAGCATGGAGAAACCGGAATTATGATGAAAGAAGATGAAGAAGAGCAATTGGACCCTGACGACATTATTGCTCAATATGGTGACTTCAATGATACTGCAATGGTGGAAGGAGAAGAAGAGGCAGGGGCAGAGGACACACTCTCTGAAGATGATGGTCTTGGTGAAGTCATTTGTGATGCACAAAGAGATTGTGAAAGTGAAAAAGAGAAAGCTAAGTTTGACTGCATGCTAGAGGATCACAAGAAACTACTATACCCGAGCACCGAAATTGGCAAAATAAGTTGGGTACAACACTGGAGAAAAGAAGAAAGAAAGAAGAAATTAGAAAGATCAGAAAAAGAAAGAAGAAGAAGGGAAGAAAGCTAGGAAGAACAGGAAAGAAAGAAGGAGAAGAGAGAAGAGAGAAGAGAGGAAAAGAAGAGGAAAGGAAAGAAAGAAAAAGGAAAAAGGTTAAATGATTTTCTAGTTTATTAATGGATTTCTCAAATGAAAAGGAAAAAGAAAAAGAAAAAGGAAATTTATAAATGCATTTGTTAGAAAAAAAAGAAAATAGATAACTATACATATGTTATTAGTTGCTTGTTTTCACACACACTAACATTTTATACATGTTTTTCTAGGCGGAGAGAAGATCGAGGAGAAGAAGAAGAAAAAGAAGAAGAAGAAGAAGAGGAAAAAGGTGAATTGTTAGATATGGATTTGTTAGAGAAATATTGATCTTCCATTTTTGCTAGTAAACATGTATATTTATGATTTGATAGATGGATTTGTTAGAGAAATATTGACCTTCCATTATTGCTAATAAACATGTATATTTATGATTTGATAGATGGGTTTGTTCGACAAATATTGACCTTCCATTATTGCTAGTAAACATGTATATATATGATTTGATAGATGGATTTGTTATTAGACAAATATTGACCTTCCATTATTGCTAGTAAGCATGTATATAAATGATTGGATAGATGGATTTGTTAGACAAATATTGACCTTCCATTATTGCTAGTAAACATATATTATTGTTAGATATGATTACACACACACAGTAACACACACACACACACTAAGTGTCTACCCCCTAAACTCTAAACCCTAAACACACACACTACTGTGTGTAATAAAATAGAAATAGATTATATTGCTAATAAAATATGTATAGAGCCCTCTTGTTTGTTATAGAAATAGATACCTTTCATTATATTACTAGTAAAATAACTCTAAGTGCCGATTTTCTATATATGCGCGTCTACCCTAAGTGTTAGACACTTGTTTAGGGTTTACACACACTGAGTGTCTACCCTAAACCCCTAAGCTTTCATTTGTTAGAGAAATAGATACCTTTCATTATTTTTAGTGTCTAAGTGGCTAACTCTAAGTGTCTACCCTATAGATATACATCCTAAGTGTCTACCCCCAAGTGTGCCTAACTCTAAGTGTCTACCCTAAACCCTTTTATTAGTTAGACAAAGACTAAGTGTCTACCCCAAGTGTGCCTGACTCTAAGTGCATGCCTAAACCCTTAGTGTCTACCCCTAGCGTGCCTACACTAAGTTTCTACCCTTTTGGTTACTCTAAGTGTGTTAGACACTTGTTTAGGGTTTACACACACACACACATTATTGTCTACTCTAAGTGTCTACCCTTTTGGTTAGTGTTACACACTTAGCTTGTTTACGGTTTACACATACACACACTAAGTGTCTAAACCCTTTTACTACTATATATAGTTGTAGAAATGGACGACCCGAATGACAACATGGAGGCTTTCTTGTTTTCAATGATCAACGATGGCACTTATCAAGTAGTAGATGGCACCAATCAAGTAGACGACGACACCAATCAAGTAGATGACGGAAGTCAGTACTTTGCGCAAGATGTTGAGCAAGAAAATATCGCACAAGACAATGTTGACGAGGTATATATATGTGTACAATCTCTTGTGTATACATGAAAATCAAAATAAATACACTAAGTTTTGTGTGTCTACATACATAGCCGTCTGCATCAACGACAACTACGGGAAGAGTAAAAATGTACGAGGCTCGAAGGAGCCATTGGAGGGTCGGTACATTATCATGGAATTCGATGAGGAAACAGGGGCAGTGCTTGGACCAAATGCACATAGATTTGACAACCACTGTGGTTACCTTGTAAGGGATAGGCTTCCGATCAGTGCTCGTGAATGGCGGCAAAGGAAAGGACAACCTGAAATTAGTTTTGTCTCTGATCGTGACAAGGAACTAATTTGGCAAGATGTCCTTCAACATTTCTCGCTCGATACAGAAGATGAAGCTTTGAAGGGGAGAGTTAGGGACTGTGTGTTGGGGATATAACCTCGGCATATCCCCAAGGACCTTCTTGGGCCTGCCGACCAGGAGACGACCCAACCTATGAGGCCTTGCGGCACGCGACCAGCACGTCGTGCTCGCTAAGGACTCCTAAGAAGACTTGTTCGCCAAGGAAGATCCTAGTAGATAGACTCAGATCCCTTGCCATAGGGAACCGATCGTAATCTGTTAGGATATGGAAATTGTAACCCTGCTCCCCGGCTATATAAGGCGAGCAGGGACCCCACTCAAAAACCCAAGACAACCTCTCTCAGATCATCTACGGATCTTGTAACCTAATACACAAGATCAATCTAGCCACCAGAACACAGGACATAGGGTATTACGGCGGTTTGCCGGCCCAAACCTGTCTAAATCACCGTGTCTACGCTCTCTGTGTTACGCTTGATCGCCGTTGCCACACCTCTGCCTAACAATCTACTACTGTGGGGTATCCCCTAGGTAGACTGCGACGCATATTTCGTCGACAGTTGGCATGCCAGGTAGGGGGTGTGTGCATCGTCTTCATGGCTCGTCAAGCGGTCACCTTCCCGGATACGATGGTCCTTCCGACGCCCGGTACCGTGATTCAGATTGGATCTATGTCTTGGACCATCGGATCCGCGCCACGCGGGGTAAGTTCACCACCGTCTCCGTGTCACCCCGCCATACTGAAGTACCACCCGCGCAAGGATGTCAACATCGACGACCTGATCGGCGCCGTCGATCGCGCCAACGCCGGAATCATCAGCTGCATCGACCTCGTCCAGACAGCGCGACGCCGATTCCCAGATCACCATGGTCGCCGACCACGCCGCCGTCGGTCTTCGCCAAATACAATGGTCACGATGACTAGGGACACTCGCCCCTCCCTAATGATGCCCTATGGGCTCAGTAATCAGGCCGCTGTCTTCCAGCGCTAAACGCATCGACTGATCTCCGACCAGATTCCCCTAGCACCCATCGTGAACACCGTCGTCATCTCCCCGATCTCCGACGACTCCGACCAGGCAGCATCCCTCGTTGGCACGGCCTCTTCAGGCTCGGTTGACTCTGGGAGGCCTAAAACACCTGATCCCTCCAGATCGACCAGTGACTTCCCAGAGTCCCCCCAGGCTTCGGGAGGATGATTCTTCAAGCGTCGGCCGGTAGTACCCCCCACGATAACGAGATGGAGGCGATTCCCATCTTCTCCAGCGATCCACCGGCCGATGAGCTCAATTATAATTCGGCAGAAATCCCCCACACCAACCAAGACGACGCCGCGCGAAGTAGGAAGGGCGGGCGACACCACTTCTGTTCCCCGGAACGCAAAAGGGACAAGGACCGCCGACCAGACCACCTCAGTGATGGAAGAGCTGGTTATCGACGGAACTACCGATCCGGCAACTCCGAGCGCCACACGCAGAGGCACGATTACTGGCGAAACGGCCACTGCTTCACCATCCAGAGTGCGAGACCAGGAATAGACTATGATGCTAGTTATGCAAGGATCCTTGACGACCCATGTCCCATACACAGGGACTCTAGGCACTATATGCGCAAGTGCGATCTACTTGAGGCGGCGGTAAGGCGAAGAGGCGACAAGAGAGCAAAGAAGGACGACTAAAGGAAGGGCGAAGACCGAGACCCAGCAGCACCAATGTTCCGACCACCTTCAACGACGTACTCCATCTTCGGGGGCAGCATGGTTACTGAAGGAGAAAGGTGATGTCGTCAAGTTCGCAAAGACATTTACTCAGTCATCGCCAAAGATGATTCGGCCAACGCCTGGTACCTAGACTGGTCGGAGCAAACTATTAGCTTCTCAGCGGAAGACGAGTGGATGGATTATAGGTACCATGGTCGATTCCCACTCATCATCGACCTCTCCAAACACATCACGACATTCTCCAAACAGCCTAGCCATAACCAGAAACCTTCAAACCTGGTCTATCAACTTCATAACGCATAGAATTAGCTACCCTATATGCTATAATCATGTTGATAGACCTCTCAGATGATGCATCTCTATCAAATGAGACATCACCTGAGTTGAAGGCCATGAGGATATGCGCCCAGAATCTATATGCGACCACGGTACGGTCGACGACTCTACAAGCAGCATGGCTTTGCGCCCAGCGTCTGCAAGAACGGTCTCCACAGGCCCTAGTCATGCCACGATCGAGCCTCTCGAAAAGGGTTCTGTCCGTAGCACCACCTTAAGTGTGCATGAGCTGTTCGGCCTCTGCGCCGCGAGTTGCTAGTAGCTTACCCCCTGGTACTCTCCGTGGTACCTATGCGTGAAGTAGCTTTGGGCTCTATGATCTGGGCCACAGGGAACCCTAAGGTCGATTCATCGCTACGGCTCACGACTCAGGAGGCACGACAGGGCATACAAGTGAAACAAAAGCTCACCGCCCGGATATTTTACAGCTTTGTAGTTTTCACTTACACGCCCGAATTAAGGTATCCACGATACAAACTACCACTGCCCAGCAGAGAACAAATCAACATCTTTAGCTACAACTTCCGCGATACTATCGGCAACCGCCTCTAGACGATCTGCATCCTCATCCGATGTCCCTGATGCGAACCCGGTCTCCACCTGAACCCCCACTAACACACTCTCCATGGTCACTCGGCCAACGGGTTCAGGAATGAGCTCCCGACCATCAACACACCTCACCACAGGGGCGATCTCCTACGCTAGCGACCATAAGTTGTCATAATAGGAATCCACTTTCGCCTGCAGGTCTGCAAATTGAAGACGAACATTGTCCCAATGAACTGCGGAAGTAGCAAAAACTAAGGAAGGAATCCATTCAAAAGTAAAGATAGGCAGTAAAATGCTACCTTTGTGCATCTCCCGCATCTTGTACATCTCTCGCTCGGCAGCATCAGCCTTCTCCTCCGCGAGGCGTTTTTCTTTTTGAGCATCAAGCAGTTCTACGTGACAAGCGAGAAAAAATATCACAAAGACAATACACCAATATTTAAAGCCACGAAGAATGAAGACTTACGAATGCGAAGTTCATCAACGTGCGATTGAAGCTCGCTGGTCTCCCGCTCTCGGTCTCGGACTGCGATTCTTAACACTTCTGAACATCGGTGTGCCGCGTCCAAGCTTTCCTCCAGCCCCGCAAACTGACCCTCGACACAAGCAACGTCACCACGAAGACGCTCATTCTCAGAGGACAGCTTCGCAAGCATGTCGGCCATCATCTTACGCTCCCTCCAGGACTCAAACAATCCCTGCGACGACACAGCAACAACTAAATAGAAAAAGCACAGAGACGACGCACAACTAAGCCAAGAGTCCGAAGCTACCTTGAATCGTCCGAGAAGATCGCTAGCATCGCTAAGGAGGGCAGCCGCTTCCTCCTCAACCTCGTCATCCTCGACAACAACAAAGTCCTCACCATCACGACAAAAAGTACGAAATGGCATCACCTTCGGTTCAGTCTTGGCACGAGGAATCTCCTCCACTACCTCCGGCTCCTCATGCAACACCGCCGACCACTTCCTCATCTCTATCCTTGGATCTGGTGCCAAAAACGATGACGACTTCGGCATAACACCACAAGCTGGCTCTGCATCTTGAGCCCCAGAGCCATCGACACCATCACCAAACACAGCCCCCTCACTCAAAGCAAGATTCTCCTCACAAGTTAGGGGATCAGCTGGTGCAGGGGCATTACCTCTCTCTGAGCCACCACACGCTCCCCTAGCGACATCCGACCCATTGTCACGAGAGTCCACCGGATCCTCGGAATTCGGCACTCTATCAAAAGCAGCATCATAAGAGAATTGACAAAAGCAACCAAGACTCAGACAAAAATGAAGCACTCACAGATATGATTTCCGACGAGCCCTCACGAATCGCCGACCCGGAACCTCCTCCGCGAATCCTGATGAAGCACCCGTAGGCAGACACTCCAACGACGCAGCAGGATGCTCCACTCCAAGGAAATCACTGGCAGCCACCTTGGGACCCAAGCGCGAACACCCCTCTCCGCCCAAGCTCGTGGTCGGCACATCATCCCCACCCGATCCCTCGTCAGACGAACCAGACGTTGAGAAATTCAGATGGGCGGCGCCCTCGTTGATTACAAATTCGCCCCATCTCCACTGACGACTTCATCTTCTTATGGGGCAAATGTGCCAGGCGTTTTCTGACTCGATCGCCATGTACCTGGCGTTTCTTATCCAAGGGCCTATGCGCCACACCCTCATCAGAAGACTCGCGACCACCTCCACCAAGTATATCCTCCACAGTCCTTGACTGGTCCACACCGAGGGGCCACTCCGCCGACGGAACTCGGGAAACAAAGACCGCACATCCTGACCAAGAAGATTCGAGTAAAACCACCAAAACGCCAAAAAGTTAGACGACCGCTACAAAGGAAAAATCAAAACTCACCGACGGCGGAGGTAGCTGAAAGACCTTGTTTGGTTTTGAGTAATTGATGAAACCTATGGACTAACCCTTGAACTAAGTGTATGATCAAGATAGGGTGGTTCACCTTGAGACATGGAGCTAGATGGATGATCATGATGAATCAAGTGCTCCATGGCTAAGGAAAAGAAGAAAGATAAAAATAAAATGGACCCAAGGCAAAGGTATATCTATAGGGCCATTTTTGGTTTAGTGATCAAGACACTATATAGAGTGTGATCACATTTAGGATAGATAGCCGTACTATCAAGAAGGGAAAACTCGTGTCTATTACGGTTATCATGTGCCACTAGGTTTGCATTGCATATCCATATAAAACAAACCTAAGTGACACAAACTTGAACTAAAATCCATGAACTATATTGTAAAAGGCTAACACAAGTGAACAAGAGTTGGATCACAAGGTGTTAGCACATGGAATCTTGGAGAAGAAGTGGCTCGGTTTTCCACTCAAAGAGGCTCCGGACGCAAGGTCCGGACGCAGGGCAAAGGCCAACCGGACCAATGGACATGCGTCCGGTGGCATACCCTAGCTCTCGGCGTTTCTGGACAGGAGGTCCGGATGCAGATCAACGTCCGAACGCTGACTCCAGTCGCGGGTCCGGAGCTCGGCGCTCTCTGGACTCCTTTGTTCAGATGATCCGGATGCAAGGCATGGTTCGGACCGAGGACTCCGGACGCGTGTCCGGACACAGGGTGCTCTCTGGACCCTCTCTGGATTGGGTCCGGACTCAAGAAATAGAAGCACCGGACGCCACTATTCACAGCGTCCGGAGGCGACGTGTCAGCAGCAGAACAGGGCGTGAACGGCGAATTTCAAATGGAGGAGGGTTCGGACGCACACGCGATGGTCCAGAACCCCCCCACTCAATCTGCGTCCAGAGCCCTGCAGAAATACGTGGAAGAGGAGCAAAACGGCTAGTTGGTTTGGGATTGCTATATAAGTGTTGTGGCTGGCTCCTAGGGCTCCCTCTTGCACTTCCCATTCATTTGATACATTTGTGCTTGCTTGAGATAGCCCCCAACTCACTCTCTTCACTCTTGTTGCATATTTGTGAGAGTTTGAGTGAACCAAGTGCATTGATCATTGCATCGCATCTTAATGGCACTTGGTCATCGTCGTCGCCACGGAGTTTCTTGTTATTCTTGGTGTTTGCCAACACCTAGATGGCTTGGCGATTGTGGAGAAGCTTCGACACAATTGGTGATTGTTTGCGGCCGACTTTGGTGATTGTGAGAGGGCTTGTACCCACCTCGGCGGAGCGCCAAAGGGTAACTCTAGTGGATTGCTCGTGTCATTGAGTTACTCTCATTTGGGTTGATTCTTGTGGCGCCCGAGTTAGTGGGCTAGGTTTGTGAAACACCTATTAGCCACCGAATCACCATTTGAGTAGTTGACACAACGGGGACTAGCTTGGTGGCAACCAAGTGAACCTCAGGAGAAAAATAGATTGTCATCTTGTCTCTTGGCTATTCTTTGGTGTTCTTTGTGATTGGCTCTTTACATTGACATCCTCCTATCACAAGGCATTGGTATATCAATCACCTCCTCTCTTGCATTTATATTCATTCATATCTTGTCTAGTTAGCTTGCTAGTTAGCTTCTCTAGTAGTTGTTCTTACTAGCTTGTGCTAAGTGCTTTAGGATCTTGCTATTGATTGTAAGCACTTAAGCTAACTAGAATTGCATTGGATAGGTGGCTTTGCACCCCAAGTAGTGCTAGAGCAAAAAGCTTCGCTTAAGTGTTATCTAACCTTTTGCTCTAGTGTTTTGTAGAATTTTATTAGGCTATTCACCCCCCCCCTCTAGCCATCTAGGACCTTTCAGTAGCCCAACACGAAACGCATCCCGTGATTTCTTCAGATAGGGCAAGGAAAGATCAAAAATTACAGCAGCACGATCAAATCCTTCTTCTTGCTCCAACCTCTGGGGCACTTCGCGGGTAGGGGCACTACGACCAGTATAAAGAAAGGTAGGATGAACCCTGTCCTTACAAGGCTGACAGTGTCTCATCACAAAATTCCAAGCAACCGTAACACCATCAACCGACGACCAGTCCATCAACATTAGTAGATCCTTCACCTGGTCCATCGCCGCCTTCGAAGGAGTCGCCGATCAGCTAGGTTGCGACACTGGAATATCTGCCGGATCGCCACGCGCATACGACTCCTCCTGGGGACATAGAACCAATGAGACATGTACTCCGGAACCTTCGAAGGCAACGGAGTAGCAATGTACACATCCGTCATACCCTCCCAAAGCTGAAGATATACAGAGCCAACAATTCGCGATGTGGCGGTCCCATTCGGCTTGGGTCGGAAGAAATAACGAAACAACTCGAAATGCGGCTCGATCCCCAGATACGCCTCCCAGAAATGCACAAAAACGGATACGTGCAATACTGAGTTGGGATGGAGGTTGCATAACACAATCTTGTAATACTCCAAGAGATCACGAAGAAAAGGTGAACCGGAACCCAGAATCCACGCCAAAAGAAGGACTCAAAGACGACAAGCTCACCAGTGTTAGGAGTCGGGAACTCCTCATCAGTCGCCACCCTCCAATCCACAAGAGACTTGTCCTGAAGAATACCAGCGGTAACAAGAAGCTGAATATCCTCCTCCTGCAAAGTACACTTGGCCCAATGTTTGGTCCAATCCGGAAGCACATCCACCATCTTCGAAGCCTTCCCCCCCTTCTTCATCGACGCGCGAGTACTCGGGCCTCTTCCGAGGAGCCATCGACAGGGTAAGACGGCGGCGAACTAAGATTGCAATAGGTCACAAAGCGCGAGAAAAGTGGATCGAGGAATGCACAATGCCTCAATGGGAGCCAAGGATATGGAAACCGCCGCCGCCGCCGTTCTCTCTTAT